>VZTH01012693.1:0-58613 GCA_013397815.1 Aleadryas rufinucha
GCTTGGCGTGTATCCAAATACTGATGACCTTGAAAATACAGCTTACTAATTTTAATATGATGGAAATGAAATCAAAATTCAACAGTATCTGTTACAGAATTCTTGATCAAGTATATGATGGTCATATATCGTTTAATCATAAAAAGGTATATTTTATGCTAATTATAGGCTATATATTGTATTTGCTTAATATTACTAGTAACACCCAAGCTGTCAGTTTTCAATTACAGTTTCTCAAATATCTAGTAAATTACCCATTTATACATTAGTAAGGTAATCATCCAGTGATACTAAAAACTGAAATCTGGGTTCACAATCACTTTTGCAGGATGACTAATTAAGACAGCTTATTTCCTAATTAGCAGGGAGATTTTTCTTGGCTAATGTCCCTGCCTGACATATTATTCTAACCTGATTTTTGTTAGTTTTTCACCAAGGTCAGCAGTCCTCAAAGGACCTTCATTCTGCTACTTTAGATTTCTGTTCTGTTATTCTACTTTGCCTGAGTTTGACCTCTGGGATTGTTATGGTATATATATCTTAAATATAAGTCTTTATAAAAGAATCTCTGACTATACAAAAGAATTCTATTTTTTATAATAGACTTTTTCCAGTTACTGGAATCTACTGAATGTCTTTATAGGGAGAGACCTAGAATAAAAACACACACACAATTCTCAGCTCTTCAATCCAAGTAAATGTAGCAGCATATGAAAGAAAATTTATGAATAGACTTCTTTTAGCAGAACACCTAGACAAGTGCTAAATTTTTAGGTGTGTCATGAATATGAAAAATGGTGTAGGTTCTCCTGCCTGAGAATTCACATTATGTTCAATGCTCTTGTGTTTATTATCTGTATTATAAGACATGTTTGTTTGGAAAAAAAACATAAATAATAGGAAAGCTGGGTACGTCAAAGAATCTTCAGTGTTTGAGTACAGAAGGTTCTCAAAAACTAAAGGTTATTTTCTACTGTCTCAATAATTTCCCCCATCACTTAAAATGGCAATTAAAAATACAAGTAGGACTTAAATTGAAGAAATTCATAAGATCTAGGCAGCCGTAGTGTTTTTCCAGGAAATGCCAATTATTAGCATGCTGCACAAACCCAGATGGCTAAGAGTTTTGTTTTAAGGATGTTTTATATTTATGGATAGCAATTTTTTCATCACAGTTGATAATTGGGTATTTATTTTTTTTCCATGGAAAATAAATCCAAGTGTGTCTTCAGCTAGTTTTAATATTTTCAATTAACCACAATTAATTTTCCATTTAAATGTCCAAGAGAACTGAAATAGTCTATAATACTGTAAACCCATTCAACAGCTTAATTATGCAGTTTTGTTTCTAGTTAATTTGCTATTTTAATTTCATTGTGTTATTCTTAGGGTGTGGAAATATTTGCATATTTTTAATTCTAAACCAGCAAAAAGTATAACAAAAATCACTGAAAGCAGTGAAATATTACAGTCAAGAAGGATTTGGATTTTCAGACCAAATTAATTATATATTTTTGTTAAGTGTATTTTAAAAGAAAACTTGAGGCATAATAGAATTTGGTGTGGTTGTAGAAGCCACTTTCCTTACCACTCATCTCTGTGGAATCACTAAGTGGCACACTTTCTGTTTGCTTAAACTTAAGACGAAGGATATGAGCTGGATGAATTCACATGAACCATGACTATGTTGTCGCATCAAAGAAGTCCTCAGGAAAGGACAGATGAGTACTTGTTCCAGACACAGAAACTGGCGAAAGAAGAAGGTGAAATGAGTAAAGCTTAGGCAATAGTTGATGTTACATATGTTTTCTCTGATTAAAAAAAAATATATATATATACAAGTTCCGAGGGAAGTACTCAAGAAAGGAGATTAGGTGGCAAACAGAAAACCTTGATGATGAACCACCTACTGAATGTCATTAAAATCAAACTAAGACCCTGATAAAGGGCACCAAGAATAACAAAAATGCAGTTAATTTAAGCTTTGTTCTCCCATAATTACACACTCAAGATGAAATGTATTTATGAGGGGGTCAAGCCATTTTATTTGAAGCATGCAGATTTCTGCTACTGAAACGATTTTAAGGCAGGTCAGACTGGACATCTTAAATGTTAACAAAGTACACAGTTGCCTGGAAATTCATTGCCTAAGTCCTTTTAAAAGGCTTGCAGCAAAAATACATTCTTTTCCCTACAGTGATGAATTTCATTTGCATCCATTGAATTTGCAACAAAGATTGGAAAGAAAAAATACATGCAAAGGGCAAGATAGATTCAGAATTGAACTCATTCTCAATTCTAAAGCTCCCACTGTCATACTTCATTTGAAACTAAAAAGGAGACCCATTGAGCTGTCTTAAGTAGATTTTGCTGAATGAAAGACTGGATTCTGTTAATGAGCAAGAATTACTGAGAGGGCATTTCAGACTTGGTTTGAAGCTGGGGAATGGATGAACTTCTGAAGAGTCAATCTTATCTTTCCCGTAGTCTTCAGAATTTTTAACATTATGTATTTGAAATGTAGACACAGGGAAAAGATGCCATAGTGTTATAAAAATGTTCCATTAAACTTATAATTTCATGGTTCAGTTCTAAATAAATAGAAAAAAACCTTAAAATACATAGCTTATATTTTATTTATCACATTTTAAAAAAACGGTGTTTTCCTCCACAACAGTGGAGGTGTTTTCCTCTCCACAACAGTGAGATGGCAGAAGAAAGACATTTAAACTAGAAGTTCCTAGAAACAACGTGTTTCCTATAAAATATTAGTGGTTTCATAGGCTTAATTGCTTTCCAATGATACAAGTGAAATAACTCTGTGCATCGAAGTGAGCCATGCAAGCAAGCAATAAAGGACAGAAATGTCTAACCGCCACAGGGGACACATTTCCTGCAGAGCAACTCTTCCCTTCTCTGACTTCTCCAGTCCTGATTCCCAAGGGAATGTTATGGAATACCTCCAAAAGACAAACCTAAGAAGTGAAGCTTTTATACCTCTCAAAGACAGAAATCTTGAATTCCACAGAATTAACATCTGTTTTTATATCCCATTACAATTCTCTCTGTGATTCATCTCTGTTATAAAAAAATTTGGTTAGCTTTTCTCTCTTTTCCAAGTGAGTAAATGATGTATCACTTATCTCCTTGATAATGTGCTCCTCTCTTCTAGTGTTGCTCTTCAGTCCTTCTCCTCTCATTACTCAACACAGGCATTATCTAGCATTAAGCTGGGAATGGTAGCATCTGATCCTGTGTGCAGTCTGGATTTCTATTCAGTAAGAATTAATGCGATTGTAGGCATTTGTTTTCTTCTATTGTATTTCTAAAATCTATTTTCAGATTTACCAAGTGCATCTAGAAAAAGTCTCAAAGGCATTCATTTCTGGACATAAACAGTGACAGACTTACTTTTAAGTACTTAGTTTCAGCCCAGATTTTTCTTTTTTTATTTCTTTATTTGCAACACAGCTTGTTAGTCTCACAAAATGTACAGCACAACAGGAAGGAGACTGAGTTGCAATTGAAAAACGGGAGTAAGAAAATGTAGAATAAGTTTCCTGGTTTCACAGGCAATTTCATATCACTATATGCCTCTGAGATCCAGTTGTGTCATGAATTTGGAGTTTTTCTGGTGCTTTGTTTGGGGTTTTTGGGGTTTGGTTTTGGTTGGTTTTTTTTTTTGATATTTCTCTAGATAAATGTCTTCCTGGGAGTGGATATTACTATTCATAGTACATACTACATACATCCATTGTCAGCTTCTGCAGTGTCCGTCTGGAATTCAGGCTCATTCAAGTCAGGTAGCTGAGTACTTCATCTGAGAGAGCTTTGTTAAATGACTGTGCTGTGCAATCTTGTCCAGCAGAGACTGACAATACTTCTTCTTTTTCTAGCTGCCCATACCTACATAAATTACTTTGTGCGTTTTTGTTTTTTTTAGGACAACCTGAGTATTCCTTAATATAGTATAAATAGAATTCTCCTGTAATAGGTCAGGCTATGTGGAAGCAGAGGGAGAAAGACAGGATATGACTGAAAAAAATATAGAAGTAATAAAGTAAAGAAAATGAGAATAGAAGTATAAATAAGGATAATAAAAAGCTGGTTAGTCTCTTCTGTCTGGAGTGAGAGACCATCATGATGATGCCATTGATGTTTGCATGAAGCCAGCTACAATTTCCAGACAAATCATTGCATCTTTCATAGATCGAAACAATATTTTAGATTGAATTGCTTTCGCTTATTAAAATATCACACAATGTGGAAATACTCAGAGTAGAGAAAACAGACAGATGGCTCAGTAAATTAATCTATAAGCAGCAACAGAGCATAAGGTTAGTTGCTGACATTGACTGAATCTTGTGGAAGGTGGTAGAAAGATGACAGTATTAATTAGTCACAAACATGAAGGTGAAAAAGGTTGTGAAAAGCTTGTGAAAGGGGATGAGATGGGTTAGGAACCTGTCATTTAAAGGGAGGGTGACATTCCACATTTGAGATTTATAATTGTACTTAAAATTCCCTACAATTTTGTAACATTTTGATTGAAAGCTCTAGTTAAAAACATTATGAAAATAGGAACACATTTCCAGTGTTGATCTACATTCTTGACTTCAATTTCAAATGCAGCCTCCATTTGAGACTGCTGATTTTTTTTCACCAGTTGTAATCGTAATGTAGTAAAATACATCATATAGAAAATAGAAAATAGGTCAGATGATACTAAAAGGTGCTTTAATTGCTCTGAAACAGGTATTTCTCTGTTCTTCCAAATTACTAGAGATTTCTTCTTTTGCAGTGTTTCCAACTGCAGTATATTTTTGGGTAATATATTAGTATAAATTCAGAATAGAGTATGCTCCAAAAGCTGCACTGTTTTATTTGTGTTAAACTGTATGCTGTGTTCCAAGCTAGACTGTACTCTTAGACTTCTTTCTCTGGAAGTCAAAACATTCTTAATCTTTAAATTCTGACATCATTACACTATAAAAATTATATTAGATATTTTTCATACATTTTAAACAAGATAATCCTAGTTCAATGACTTTTCTGGAGCTGTGTAAATTCATACTAGCTGAAGACCAGGCATAGAATATCTTTTATTTATTTCACTGTCATTTTTTACTGAACCTGATTTTGAATAAATGCTGAGCACTCCGAGGTATGCAGAGGTGTACCGAGTATTGCATTCACTTGAAATAATGCATTTAAAGGTCTTCTGATGAAGGAAGAAAGAGCCAGTGTCAAAAAACCTCCACAGTACTGAGCACAAAATAATATTTCAATGCATGATTTAAAAAACATTTTAAAATTCTGTTGGTCTTTTATTCTATGACAATCCATAAATAGATATTAGAAATACATGACACAATGGTACATAAATACCAATTTTAAAAGGCAAATATTCCCTCATTGGTTTTCTAATGATATTTGATACAACTTTTCTCCGTTATTAGCTTAGTGGTGACAATTTTGTATTATTTCCACTGAATAGATTTAAAAGCAAAAATAGACAAGCATCTTACTACCTCATAACATATTTGACAGAGTTCTTTGACTGATTTCAGAAACAGTTTGGTATGCTGAGTGGGAAACAGGGTTCCTTGAGTGCTCTTTCCTCATTTTTTATTTCCTCATCACGTTACACTTTGCTTTTATCCAAGATGGCTTGTGGGTTGAGTGTATATAATTTCACGTTTCTCATTAGCTCATTTCTGCTTCCTTACCAAGATTTTCAAGTCAAAAATACTTTTTTCTTAAAAGAACAGAAGCAAGAGTGCAATTTCTTCTGAGATTTGTAGAGATCAAGATTGATTATAAGGAAGCAAATGCTTGGTGGTTTTCTGTTAGTAACCTCTTATATTTATAAATAATCATGTTACAAAAAAGGGAAAGTAAGATCATGTTTAAGCATGATAAAATTTTTAGTGTAAAAATAATGATTGAAGGGACAAAAACATTTGACACTTACTCATCAGTGATTTAAAATTTCCAATTTATATATTCATTTTTCTAAGCCTGCACATGACTTTAATTCTATGCCCTTAAATCCAACTTTAAAACCTCAGAAGAATTTAGCATGGTCCATGGATCATACAGACATGAGAGAAATCAATTTGCAGCAGAAGCTAAAGAGTGAATATTTAGGAGATGAGAAGGGAGGGAGATGATGGACTCTGGGATGTGTTCCACCAAAAAATGTTTGATGCTGAAGCTCAGGTCCTGAAATGGTGTGTGATAGCAAAGAAAAATCATGTATAAAAGAAGGAACTAGAGGCATGGTTTGGATGCTGATAATCATCCTATAGAATGAATAATACATCATGACTCTGAAAAAAAAATCTTTTCCAATGCTAGGGTATTTTTCATTAAATACTGATTATTAAAACCATTAAAAGTAATGGTTTTAGGTGCAATAAATAAGTATCTGAAAGCTTATGCTTGTCTTTTCGTGTTTCCAGCATTTTTTGGTTAGAAAAAATACTGAATATGATATTTCACAGTGCACTTCTAACCCAAAAGAGTAATAGATAAAAAACATCCCCAGAAGAAAGTGTTTGTCCTCTGGAAGATTTACAAAAGAGTGAACATAAAAATACATAGCTTTCTTCTAGCCACATAAGTATCCTAAGAAACCTGAGTTATTATGCTGAAAAAAATCAGACCATTCTGCCCTCTTCACAGCTGTTAAACTTCAGGTAGTGTAAAGGAGATGAAAACAAGCATCCATAAGCCTCAAAAAGACAGCAGGAAAAAAATAATGGCATGTTCTGGCTTGAACCATGGCTGAGTTGTGCAGGGCTACGGGCACAGGCACAGAAAGCTATGTCTGAATGCCTAAACCAAGAGCTAACTTGTAAGCTCCTGAAAGAAATCATGCTGACTTTCAGTGTAAAGTGTCTGGAGATGTTTCATAACTGTTAATCCTATTAAAACATTACCTCTGGAACCATGAGAAAGAGTAAGGAATTGCTGATGTCCAACACATACTGACCCTCATTACTATGTGCTTACATAGCTGTCATCTGTCTACCTAAGATACTGACTTATCTGACAGGGGTTGGTGTTGTGCATAATACATGACCACACACAAATTAGAATGAGTGGAATAGTCTTTTAAAATTAATGTTAGTTTGTATCTAGAACTCTGTCTCAAGATTTGTGCCATTATTTCATTAATGTTTTACAAACGTATTATTGAAGTTTTCTTTAACATAAATCTCATTGAGAACTAAGGCACGGTTTTGTTCTTCTCCGCAGCTCCACTCCTCAGATCACACCCTTGGTTTGGAAGGAATTAGACATTTTTTACACTCTTGCTAAAAATCTTTTATAGATTCATTCATTTAAATGGTTTTAGTTAGCAATGTTTACCTCATAGAACAAATGCTTTGTATCCTCTGAAGACCAATTTACAAAAAAATATACATGTTCTCCAGGCGTAATGTGCATACAGTTCTCTGTGCAGTAAGGTACTGTGTGATATAAATAAGTACATCTAAATAAGAGCAGTGCCTTCTATTTCTAACAAATTGTTTATAACCCTGAATTTTAAGTCTATGTTATAGAAACATAATCCCTACAGACAGAAACTATTACCTTTGTGTTTTTCTTTTCATCTTGCTTCAAAATACTCTTTAAGTTTTAGAAATGCCTCCAGGTTTTTGTACAAGAGGAAGAGGACACAGCCACAGAGATACATACAGGCACACACACATGCACACACACACTTTGATTTTTCATGGGCTGTCCTCAGGAATTAGATTTATTGAAGCCCTTAAGGTTTTTCTCAATAGTGCATTGAACACATTCCAAGGATCCAAAGATCTGGAATCGGAATATTATTACTCTCCACTTACACTCTTTGAAAAAAAGGAAAAAGCATTCTCATGTAATAAAAACAGTGTCTGTTTCAAGGTCACGTGGTCATCTCTAGCCTACCTGGTCTTTATCAGCAGTTTGTGCTTAAACAGAAAAATTAACACACTTATTTTTTTCTCCTAGAAAATATATGACAATATTTTTTTTTCTTCATTTAGCTTGGCATAAGCATGCTTATCAGTTTTATATAGTTACATATATAAAAGAATGTGAGGAATCTAGTTCATTAGTTAGTGTAACAATCTGTTAGCCTTGAATACTGTGTTATTTTAGAACACTATCTGATCTTCTAGTTGCAGACTAAGCATGATTTACACTCTGTCAACATTTTAGTTAATTCTTTTCCATTTAAATAATTTTTGAATGCTTGGTCCAATTTACTAGATTCCCCAGTAATTATTCCTTCTCCTGTTCTTTTGTTTGAGGAAACACATGAACAGTTCTATACTATACAAGTTCTGCTCTCCATTCATCATATCCTCACAGACTCTTGGCTGATTGAGAAGCTGCTTATACATGTATTCCCAGTTACATTCCATTACCTAGCATGCACTGATAATAAAATGGCCTTCTCCAAAATTACCAGTGTCACCTTGATTTCCACAGGTGTTATTTAACAGTGATTGTACTTTTCCAGTTTTATTGTAGAACAAATTGCTCGTGATCTCTGATGACATGCAGCTGGAAATGCAGGTGCATTTATAACACAGCCTAAGGAAACAGATTTAATATTTGAAGCAATAAATCTCATTTTGATTTCTGTAAGACGGATGTCAACTCAATTTCCTATCCTTCTTCTTTTCATGTGTCAAATAGAATTTATAATTATTTCAAAGACACTTTAAATAAGAAAAGGAAATGGAGAAAGAAAAAGGAAGTGACAGGTGACAATGGCATCAGAATTTAAAAATACATCAAATAAACTATTATTGTAACTAACACTGCAAAAGCTGGAGCATTCTAGACTAGTTTTATCTTTTGAGGTTATACCAGATGAGTCTATTTGATTTTCCAAACAGACTTTTACCTTAGCTAGTACTGATTGATTATTAATGTTTGAATAACTGATTTTCCTCTGCACGTACAGTGGTGTTGGTATGGCCATGCCGGGGGATACTGAAGGAAGAGCCAATACCAGAAATCAGGAATATGTAGTTAAGAAACAAGTGGCACTGACAAGCAGCTGCAAGATGGCCCAGCTTCAGTGTTCAAGAGAGGTCTGTGGCCAGTAAAGCGCCTCACTGTCATTGTCCTTCAGCAGCAGAGCCAGTATCATAGTAAACGTGTTCTGAGAGAGAAGATGCTCGCTAGCCTGCTGGCTTGAATTACCCTCTTGGTTTCCTTGTGTAAAACTCCCCTGGAGCATTGCAAATGCCCTTCACTGCAGGCAGTTTGTTGCACAAAGAGAGGTTGACATGACAGTGCAGCTGAGGCTACACACGGAGCTTATTATAAATGTCTCTTTCATTCTTAATCCAAGGAAATCAAACAACATTGAATGGTTTTGAATTGTTTTGTTCTGGGCTTTAAGATCAATTTTTGTTCATAATCACTTGTCTAGTCAAAATTACCCTGGTTCAGTCCTGAGAACTAGGGATGCGTAGGGGATAGTGCTGTGTGGTCTTTCCTGTTTCCGTCACAAAGCATTGTGAAGACCTCTCAGCTGATGTCAGAAAAATACCTTCCTTTGACTCCTCTCAGGAATCAGTTGGTTTGCTGGTTTTTAATTCCCTTTAAGAAAAATCTAATGTCATGTACCTCATTAATTTAATATTCAGTAAAGGCTGACTATATTAGTGAAACTTTGAACATTTATCCTTTTTTTTTAAAGGAGATTTTGTTTGGTTTTTTTTTTTTCAAAGAGGGTCTATGAAAATTAAGGTCAAAAACCTCATTGTGACATGCAGATACTCTTTTTCAAAGAACCATATTTTACTTGCCTTAGCTTTTAAAAAATTGTTATTATTATTTATTTATTTATTTATTTATTTATTTACATGAGCTTTTAAAGATACTTGGGATTGGGCATTTTACAGGAGAGTCCTTATAATATAACTTAAAGAACAGATTAAAGGAATTAATTTCTAGAGTGAGACTAATCTCAATTAACATTAATTTTCCCCAGTTAAGAACTGTGAGACGTTTCTCACGCTCAATTTTAATTACGTAAATTCCAAATACATTCAACAGAATTCTAGACAAAATAATTGCAATAGCTTAGGAAATCACTCTTCTGAACAAACATATGCATCTACTTTCAAATGAGATGTGTTGCTGATTCAAAGTTAGCTTCTGTAATGACTAGATTTTGGCAGTAGAAATATTTGGAGTACCCATAAACAAAATAAAAAAGGGGAAAGATCACCTTTTAAAGGAAAGGTTCTTCTGTTCCAAATATTATCTTTGCATATTGTTTTCCTTAGACCTGGGTTTTCTGATAAGAAGACAACTCATGTCCCTGAAATGAGCACTAATGAGGTTAATGGCATTATCTTGAGTTAAAGATTTGTCTCAGTATGCAAAAATCCATAGACAAAATTCATTATTTGGCACAATCAAATACAAGACAGTAAGTCTGATGACTCATACAGTTCAAAAACTTATGTTGAAATATATAAAAGGTCATAAATAATCTAGCTGGAGCACTTCAGACTTCAGGGAATTTATTAGGAACTGCCTTGCCAGTACACTGTCTTTAGGGTAAATAAGGGATGTCCCTCAATCTTACATCTTATGTTTATCTCTCATCTTCCTATGATTTACAAAAATTTCATTTAGTCTCTTTATTTTACTGTTAAGTAATTGATGAACAAAGAGGATGAAGTGAGCTAAAGGTTTTAGAATCAGTCTGTGGTAGATGTCAATGGCAATTATTCATCTAAATATCTTTGAGGATCTGGGCGTCACCATTTAATCAATTGTAATTCTCTGCTCTAACATTAGTTTAGTGTTATCTGATTGCCGTTCACTGATGATGCTTCTGAATGTTTGTCCCTTAAATAGTAACAGAGGTACCTCATCTTCATAATCTGCTATTGGATGTACACCAGAACTACTTTGCCACTTGGGTAATTGGTGTTAGATTCTGAAGTGTTTCTGTTTGGGTGAAGTACTGATAATTATCTGCTAAATGGGAACCTCTAAAAGGAGGCAACAAACCTCTCCAAGTTTCAGAGATCTATGAAGCTGTAAATGGAAACACTTCTACCATCAGTTACGATATTGGAGTTAAAATAAGAGTGAAAAATATGGTGCCATCCTAAGATAATGCAATAAATTTCAAATATGGCACAGCTTGATACAAAATGAGGAGCAGAGCAGTGAGAGACTTGCTGAAAAAGCTGCTAAGAGAAAATCACGCAATGGCAAGTGGGAAAAGCGCCATCAAGCCAAGTAAGAAAAGCACTGCAAAGCATTATAGTATAAAGTGGTTGTTTCCTCACATGTTGTTGTACCATTGCCATAGTGGAGAAGAAGAAAAAGAAGATTCATGGTCTTGGTTTTCATATCTTCGTGTAACTGGTAAAAGTGAGAATGTGTGTGCTAGATAAAATAGTTCAAATTACAGACAGAAGATTTTCAAAAGAATTTCAAACTGCAATCATGACAGCTGAAGTGGTAAAAAAGTGTGAGATCATAATAATTACTATGTTTTCTCTCTTGCCAATATTATTAATTATCAGACTTTTTTAATATGTCACTCATTTAAAATATAGGATATATTTGTAGCTGACAGAATTTAATATGTGCAGAAAATTAGATTAGAAAGTACTAGCTTTTTAATATAAATTCTGGAATGACCAGAAATTTGGGTTTAGCAAAGAATGTTCTGCCAAATGTCAAGTACTTCAAAATATCAATTGAATCTTTTCTTCTTTCTTTTCAACATTTGCAATAATTGTGTCTCCAATACACAATCACCTTATGGGTTTACATTGATTTCTGAGGTTTGATTATCTCACCAAACAAAGCCACAAAAATAAACATTAGAAATATATTTGAAATTTTCCTAGAAATATTTTCAGTCATGGAAAATGAAAAAACCTGTCATGTATGGCAAGGTTTTAATTTCCTTCTTTAAGAGTGTTCAGTATCTGGAGCCTGAAGGAAGAAAGATTTATTTGTGTGACCAACTATAGCTTTTTACGTAGACTCAAGAATAGCATATGTGTATTCATAAGGAAAAACATTCATTTAATTCATCAGGACAAGGGTAATTACCTCAGTATGCAGGTTTTTGCAAAATCTTGTTTGGTCTCAAACTAAGTTAATCTATATTTAGCTCAGATATGATAAATCCACCGAGCTTACACATTCCTATTTATGTAACGTTTGGAAAAAAAAAAAAAACCAACAACTTGAAATAGGCAGTTAAACAAAAGAACTACAATTATCACCATGTATGTGACCAAGGCAGATGTCAAGTTACTAAGAATAATTCTGGTGAGATATATCACCCTTTAGTATTACTTCTGATTGCTATAGTAATTAGTTTTAACAAATCTGTACATTTTCAGTGTTTTCTATGAAAATCTCTAAAACTAGGTAGGTTTTTCCTTTTTATATTATTTTTTAATTTTTAAATTTTTTTAATGATACTGTACCTCAGATTTCTGTGAATATTTAGGAACTTTAAAATCTGAATCCAGTTTTGAAAAAGGACCTTTAATTACATAAGGAAGCATTTTCTTATGACTCAGAACAGTCTCACTTAAGCTCGTTAGGTACTAGAAGTAGTTCAGCTGTCCTAAAAAGAAACAAAGAACCAGTGACCACTCAAACATTGTCTCACTGTCTTGTGTGGATTTTGTAGGAGAGACTATTGTGAAGACATGCACATTTTAAAACCTGTTTAGCTGTTCCTGATGTCTTTGAAAAACTGGTGCTGAACTGTGTTTTATGTTAACTTATTGTGTTCAGAATTCCAGATACAAAGTGCACACTTGTACATTGCACGTTTTAGGTGTTTCAATTACAAGATTTTCATGGTGGCATGGGTGTTTTACTGCAATAATTCTTGGAAAGAAATATTATCCTCAACTTAGAAAGACAGTAAACTTACTTAACACAGGTTTTC
The DNA here is from genome assembly GCA_013397815.1 of Aleadryas rufinucha. Lineage (NCBI taxonomy): Eukaryota > Metazoa > Chordata > Aves > Passeriformes > Aleadryas > Aleadryas rufinucha. The sequence continues at coordinate 12,962 of VZTH01012693.1, forward strand.
CAGTGTGATTTATTTCACCAATCATTTAAAAAAATTCAGGTCCAAACAATCAAATGGTAAAACTAGCTCCACTAAGTGGTGCCCTGAGCCAGGATATGTTAGAGGTTGCTCAAAACGACCCAAAGGCGTGGCACTTACAAAGTGTAAAGGCATCAAGATGGTTTTTTTTCTCTTCTTTGTTCCCATGCAAAACTTTCATAAGATTATGAGTATTATGTTAATATTTGAAAAAAAAAATCCTGTTTAATCTCCAGTGTTTGCAATCCCAGTCATGAGTTTCTTGCACTTTACTGGCCACTTCACGAAACTATGATAAAAAGAATAGATGTTACAGAGCAAAAAGGTCACATAGGTGTAAACTTCAGTCACATAAGCAAGAACTTTAAGAAAACTACTGGTTTCATGCTTAGAATCAAGATGTGCTTCTGTACCTGCAGTTGTGGGCAGCAGTGATGATAACATGGTAACTCTGAAGATACTGAACCCTTTATAGCGTTTTAAATTTTATTCTGTGAATTATATTCATTATTTAGTCACATAAGTAATGGTTTGATTTTTTTTCAACAGTAACGAAAGAGGCACAAAAGCTCTTAAAACTATGTCAATGTCTTGAAACATGAATTCTGAAAGGTGTACAAATTTTTCGTGATGACAAATATTTCTGGGGACCACCTAGATGAGAATGTATAATTCAATAAAATAACTGTTAGTGCTGAAAAGGAGTGCATATAAAGCAGGAAAAAGCATATTTCATCTAAATTGCTCATAGGGCTTTTTACTCTGTCAAATATGATTGATATCACTTGACTGATACAAATTATTATTGATTTCCAGGCTCTGAGAAACCTTTTAAACCCTGAACAATGATTTTAATCCGTTCTGGTTTTTAAATAAGATTTTTTTTATTATCCTTTACAAAAGGTTTTATGAAGTTTTTAATTTGATTATCCCATAATAATGACTGTAGTTAAGTAGCACGTCCATGGAAGATAAGGAACTGCCTCATCAGAAAGAATTTTATGTCCAGAAATAAGGCCCAAATCCACACAGCTCTACTATATGTATATATTGATGTCAGTAGAAGTTTAATTTGTCACAGACTAAATGAATACATTTGATAGAATTTGTGTCAGGAAAATCTACATAAACTAAAAGAATTAGGTTCTTAGATCTATTAATAACATAAAAAGGTGTAATGGAAAGGATCTCCAAAGATCACCTTCTCCAAAGCTTTTTGCATAAGCAGCCTATTCATATTCAGGACTGTAAAGATACCGTGAAGGGATGCTCAAAACACAGTGCAACACTTTCATTTAATCCAGAATGGATCACTATTTTCCTGCTCTATAGTTAATACTCAAGAGACTAGTGGCCATGTAGGCACCAAGCTCTGCTTGACCCGCATGTGTGGACTGATTTTTGTGAGACAATTGAGTATTGCTTCTTCCTCTTTGAAGCCATGTGGGAGGAAAAGCAACTGGAAGTATTGGTGCAAGAATTCCTTCACAGGGAAAGTCACTGACACATCTGGTCTGTTATCCACAGAACCTGGGAGCTAATTGAACAAATATACACAAAGATGTGATGTCCTTGAAGAGATATAGGCTTTAATCTATAAAACTGGCTACATTTAGCTTTATTCCTGCTACAAGACAGCAGAAGCTTGAAGGTCACATCACTCTTATGACCTATTAAAATCCATAGGAACTTTTCCATTGACTTCATTGTATTTTGGATGGGTCCCCAGTTCAACAGTAACTTCTTATTTTGATTATTTTGCTGACATGCAGTAACTTTTAAACATTGCTGTGAAGCAGCACCTTCTGTACATGAATTCCATAATGGCAAACCCAACATTTATAGTAGATGTTAGAGGCAATGGCTGGCAACGCTTAAGACATGTAAGACAAAAAAGCCCTGCAGATCAAAATGAGAATTTCAGAAGAAAATCAGTGCTCCAGAAGGAAATTTGGCTGTTGCACTGGATATCAGCAGGGATGGGGTTAAATGCAATTGATGTTACTCTGTGAAACATCAGTGCATGACATTTCACAGCAGTTAGTATGCCCAGATGCCCCCAGAGCTCAGCTCGTTCCTCCTCCATTTTCCACTGCACTTTGAACAGTAAGACACCGCTAACAGGCAGCTAGCCCATGTGCTTTTGAGCCAGTTTGCAGCAAAAAAGAGCAACACATGAGCTGGACTTTTGTCAAATCCTTTCTAGAAATCTGAACATGTGATGTCCATTGAATTCCATTTTTCGTCTCCTATGGTAGTCTTGTCTTCAAAGAAACCTAACCAGATGGTGAAGCTTGCCTTTCCTTTCTTAGAGGACATCAGTCTTTGCTCACACTGTGTATTTCTAAGTGTTTTTCCTGTTTTGATCTCTGAGAAAGACTTTGTAAGACACTTCTTGCAACTGAAGTTTAACGACATTCTCAGATATGTTCCAACGCTTTTGTTAATCTATGGCTCCGTGATAAGTACCTGAACCTACTGAACTTCAACTAAGACATCTTGAAAAAGTAAAACATACAGAAGCTTCCCTGCAATGCTGGTCATAAATCTCAGCTCACTATGGGTAAATAATAATGAGTTCCATTTATGAGAGCACCTTTTAACCCCTAAGATCCCCAAGGTATTGCAAACTATTGTCCTGATTCTGCAGTCATCTATTTCAACAGACAGACAGCAAAGTTCTGCTGTCACAGATGGGTGACTTCTTGCATCACAGAAATCACAAGTGGGATAAAATTTTTTCTGCTATGAAATAGAGTATAATACCTCTTTAGGAAGAAATCTATGTTGCCATCATTTTAGAAGATTCTGGTGCAATTTGTTCAGCAACTTGAACATCGTCATTCAAACTACATTTTGCCTGAAAAGTAGACGTCAAGACTCCAACAACATTTAAACATAACCCCAGTAGATTTTGAACGAGCATGTGTTTTAAATTTAGTCTCTGAACCTGTTTTTCCTGTGTATTTCATATGTTTCACAAATGCATGATCAATATAGACTCTTTTCTATACTACTGGGTTACAGTTACTGTCTCAAAGAGCAACTACATATTGTGACATTTTCTATTCAGATACCACCCAGGCCAAACACTTTTTAGCCTTTATGATTGCAAAAGAATGCTGAAAGTTATGCTTGATCATTCTGTATTTATTCATGACAAAACAAGAACAATAATAAAAGTGAAATCTTCTAACAATTGCTACCATATTTCTTTTGGAAGTAATAGTCCTTTAGAGGATCACTTCTATTAATGTCTTTGCTTCTTGTCAGTCAAAAAATAGCCATTGTCCATGTTCACTTAAGGTGAAATCAGAGTTTGTGGAGGAATATGAATCCATGTCCTTTAGGTACTATAAACAAGCGTATATTCTTTGTCTGTGTTTTATATTGTGGCATAACAATGTTATCTTTTACAGATATGCCTGAGAAAATTCTGAAGTAAAGCTGTGTTATTTGACGTATTGGAGCTGAAACAACATTCTGCTGTGAGGTAGGAATTACTCAACAGACATCAGTTACTAATTTAATAAGTTGATCTATTTGCGGTGAATAATTTTGAAGTTATAGCCCTCTATCCTCTTTGGAACCTAACAATAAATAGAACTTACTACTGGTATTTTTATTTTCTCTAGTTAGTTATGATAAATAAATAAATAAATATGAGTTTGTATATTAGTCATGTCATGAACAATGTTATTTCTGTTATTTTTTAGGTCACTAATGCTACATGATATTGCTTCTGCTCTAGACATGAACTAATGGAATTATTTGATAAAAATATAACCAATGACAATAGAGAATTAAAGCTGTTTATTCATGCACAAATGCCCTTGATTGTAGACAAATAAAGGTGATCAGAATAATAGTACTGAGAAAGAATTTGCCCTCCTTCCCATAATGATGTTTTACACAGTACAGCTGTAACAGGTAGGTAGCAGCTTCAGGAGGAAAAAGCTGTAAAAGATTAACCAAATGATATGTTAAATTTCATTTGCTACAGTATGGGGTTGATAGGGTTTATGTTTAATTAGCTGTTCTAAATTAGGAACTCTACCTTCAGTTCATGTGTCAGCTATAGAAATTTTGTACGTCTTGAAATTCCATTTAGTGAACAATCTTTCTTATCTTATTCTTACCACAATCAATAATGTATATTGTCTTCTAATCTTTGCCATTCTAATCTAAATTCTCTGAGACAAAGGCATTGTGGTATGTGAAGCATATCTAGTTCAATACAATGTTTGTCTTGGTGGAAGAACTTGTAGGCAGTAATAAAACTAATGCTTGTTATAAAATATGGAAGAGAAATTGTACATCTTTTACTCTATTAATGTGCATTTTCAGATTTTCACTGGGTTTATTTTCACAGATTTTCTTTAGTTTTTATTAGCTGAAAGCTGTTCAGTTTCAGGTAATTTCAGTTCAAATATTGTAAACTGAGGATTAAAAATGTGTACAATATACTGCAGCAATTTAAAAAAAAGGAAAAAAATCCATGTTTTTTTCAGTTATTCTTTTGTCCCTACGGTTATATATTGGGACAAAAAGAGAGGAAGAAGATGAGAATTAAAAAGCAAGGAACCATGCAATATGTATAATTGCTTTTGGGTTTTCACTCAGCAAAAATTTGTGATTTATAATTTCTTTGTAATCCAGACCTGGGAGGATACGTGGACAACCTATGTAAGAAAGTCTAGTTCAGATATATTGTTGAGAGATGAGTAAGTTTTATTGGGGGATTGTTTAGTTAGAGTTATGCATTAGGATGTGGGGTTATTGTCAGCTTATCAGGTACAACACCTTATTTCCATTATTGACCAACTCTTAGTTCTCAAAAGAGAGTAACAATTTGTTCCTGCTTACTTTGCCAGTTCTTGTCACATACTGACAAAAGCATTCCTTGTTGTCTCTTAGTGATCAATTTATACCTTGAATTTATGTACCTTTATGTACCTATATTTGATGGAAAATCATAAATATGTATCTTTCCAAAAATGAAAGGTTTAGACATAGGAAATAAAAAATTAAAATTATACCCTGGCACTCAACATGCATTTTGAAATAGCCATGCTAATGGTTAGGTAGAAGTTTCTCCTTTAGCACATCTTCCCTAATTGTACTTCTTTGGAAGTCTGATAAGGCTGCTACTCATAAAAGATGTTTTTGATGTATTATTTCCATTTAAATATGATGGCAGATATTAACAGAAAAATGGATTACACTTCCAGCTGATCATCAAGTAAATTAGTACTAGCCATAAGCATAGTTATCTAAAAGTCTGGTTGCCTTGCTTTTTGGTTTCTTCATCATCTGTCATCAATTTATTATATGACAGATGCATTATATAAATAAATTCTTGATTAAATTTGGTCCATTATAACAAAAATTATGGGTAGTAGGCATCTCCAACCTTTTCTGTCATGATTCAGATAAGAATATAATAATGGCTATAGTGGTTCAGTTGGTCTGCTCCAATAATGTCATACGTAGCCTGAAGCAGATACGCAATAGTATGACAAAAAAAGGGAAAGCTTATATTAATAACACCTTCTAATAATACTCTTCTGACTCGTCTCCAAGTATTTTTACCTCAAGAAATACTTGAGATTTTCAAGTATTTATCAGCCCTAAGTTCAGTTTTGTTCAGTGTCCCTTGTGTCCATCAAAATTTTCTGCAGCTACACCATCTTCTAAGCATAAGTAAACCGAGCCAAAAGACTCAAGTTTACTAACTTGAGTAAAAAAAAATGTTTTTCTTAACAAAAAATATGCTCTTTTACATGCCTAGTCCAAAAGGCAGTTCCTGAAATTGTGACCCAAATCATAGCATGTGTCATAGTAATACTAATTTTTCAATACCTCTGAATTGAACAATCCTTTGTCGGTCAGCGGTCCCAGGATTAGTATCGGTAAATCTGGAAAATCATCTACAGGGAAATAGAAACTTTTAGCTTGTGAGGAGACACAGTTTTTTTCCTTTGAGAGAAATAACAGGGCTCTTGGACACAAATGATTGATTTTGGCAAGGTCTGTCGTTGTGGAGAACTAAGCAGTTAGCTTGTTTTTATTTTGTCTCTATACCAGTATAATTGTATTGCTGTGGCTCTTGCCTATTTTCAGTTTCCTTGAAGTACCTGAAGTACTTTCTTAGAAGATGAATTTGCCATGAAACAGAGTTCCATATCAAGGTCTCTCCTGATGCTGATGTGAAATTCAGAAAGACACCTTGGAAGTGTCATATCCTCCTTCTACATAGTCCTTTAGTGCCTAAAAGGTGATATTATCTGATCTCTGTCATCATAAAATAACAGTAGTTTGCTCTAAGTTACGATTCAGAGCTGCATTTTGAAAGCTTGCAGGTACATCCTCTGAATTCACACATTCCTGACTATTCAAAGTACTGTAACGCATCAGGAATGTGACTCTCACTTATTCCTTCATTGTGCCACCTTAGCATATGCATATTTCACATTTGCATTAGCACATTGCTTCATGTTTTGCCTTGCTTTGATTGACATTCAGCATACTAAATTACCTCAGTTCTTGAATATATTTAACTGATTATAGCCTTGAGACACCCTCTGATAAATGGCTGTGCTCTAATTTTCAGAAGCAAACACTCTGATAATCAAAGGAACCTTCTGTTTATGCACTTCTCATCTGGCAGTATCACCAAAATGCTTTTAAATTAGTCTGTGAGCTTTAAAATGTATAGGTTTATAAATACTATTATCTAGTTTCATGTTTGAAGTTATAAATCCTTTTTATTCTATTTCACTTATTTTAAGTTTATTCAGATTTCTATATCATCTGATTGGCTTCTATTCCAAGACAATTCATGGCCTGGAGAAAACATTTTTTTGCTGTAATTTAGAGAAAGATGTAATTGTGACAGTTAGATCCAGCTAATAACCAGTTATAAGAGCCATAAATCACATTTCTGGGGATGATAAGGAGGCTACAAAGTATTATATAGAGTGGTGCATTCCGTAATATCTATACCAATAGCTATTTCAAAGATTCAGAGAGACCCAAACCTATCTGGTTTTGGAGACCCAAAATTATTTTTCAGATAGTGTTGGCAGAGAACTTCCAAGAAACTACTACCACCTCTAGAAGAAAGATGTTGGCTTGGATTTTTGTGTTAAGACACAGATTTTGCCAGGGAATTCTGTCAGATTTTGGAAGATCCTTGAATTCAATTGAACAAGCTGCCCATTGTAATTCTAATTCTCGTTCACAATCATAGTACAAATAAGAGTTTTCTCTGCTCTGGGCATAGCCTCTAGAGGCCCAGCATTTACACCATAATTAAATAAATCGTAGCTAAAACTTGCATGAAAAATGAAAAGTCCTAGATGTGGTGAAGTCCCTTTTTCCTGTATACAAGCATTCTATTGAAAAGAAATTCCTATCAGACTCAAAACAATATGAAGCCAGATGAATATAAGATTGAATTTTTCCCCCTTCTTTTTAAGTTTTTAGTAAAAGCTGATAAGAAGTTGACATCTTCAGCCTCAAAAATAAAAAGGGAGCTGCAAACTGATTCTCCATAGTGTTCTATTGTAACCATCGATACGTTAATAAAAAGACATCTGACAGAGAGAAAGAAAGCATAATTTGTGAGTCTAGTAACACCTAAATTGGACCTGTTAATTTCATTTGTTCATTGTAATTTTGAACTCCAAATTAACAGCACAATATGGTCAAGAGAAAATTAGGCTGCAACTGCCTTACTTTCAAAGTATATCTGGTGTGACCACACTAACATATTTATCTCTGCCATATGGATTCAAAGAGTTTATGACCTTGCTAGTTAGTCGTGGGATAAGAATAGGAGCCAAGACCACTGGCACTCAGGAATGGCCATTAGGCTGTACCTTGCAGCAAGGATGCAGCAGAATAAAGCAATTCTTCTTATGCCTTTAAAGCATGTATTTCAAAGCCAGCGATAGTGTGGAGTCATTGAATTCAGACCAATACACAGAGAAAGCAAAACATTAGGTTGTGTAGTCTGTCCTACCACCACGGCATTTTAAAATTTTTCAGCATTTCATCAAGTATGACATTAATCACTGATGTCAAATAATAGCAAACATATGAAATAATCAGGGCTAAGATACTATGTTTGTGGTGCATACATGTCTCAAATACAGTCCTTTTTTGAGCCTGCCATTTGGAAAGAAGTAGGATTAATTTAGTGACCTCTCTTATCAATCACAAAATACTATTCTCTCTGGCTGTATTTGGCAGATGGACTGGAATCTAGGATACATCTCACTGGATAGTGGAAATTGCTATTAGCTTTGCTGAATTCTATCTTACTTTTATTGTTCTTACTCTTCAAAAATTTTAGGTCCTCAGTGCCTGGCTGTTATCCACTGCTATTAAAACAACAAACAAACAAAGAAATAATCATATTCTGTGGATTGATAAATAATTACTTTGTTCTTCTGAACACCTTTAAATGAACTTATATCTTCGCTGATGTTCGAGGTCAGTTTTTCTGTCCCTTACGCTCCCCCGCCACCCCCAGCAATTCTGACAGCCATGGGGGAATGAAAGTTCAGATCTCAGCACAGTAATTTAAAGTGTTAATTAGTGATTAAAGAAGTAACCTAAATCCCTGTTTCTCCAACATTCTGTCAGGATAGTCACAAACTAACCATGTGGTAGAATAAGAGGTAAGGAAAGACAGGGAGGAAAATCTTCTCCCACTATACTCATCATTAATCAGAAACATGACTGATGTTTGCTTGAAGGTATGTATCAGTAATATCATCAGCCTTTAACAGTGAAATCTGTGAGCAGAAAGATTTCTGTGTGATACTGCAATAGCAAGCATACCTTCCCTGCCTATTTTTGACAAGGTGGTGAAGGGATCCCTTGAGATGTAGATAAGAATGTGACAACACTTCTTCCTTTCCTTCCTCAGATATATTTCTGTGACACTGTACTTGGACATTAATAAAAGTCCTCATGATTCTGAATCCAAGGGCATTCAAATATGATTCAGAATCAGATAGGGGATTGCAAATGCTGGTCTCCACAGGACCATTAAAGTCATGTGTCTGTCACCTGTTCTTGTTCAACTATCCTTTTGCATTAATTTCTCATAAAGCTTACTAAGCAATGTGCAGTTACATTTGTAAGACGTAAATTCACAAAGGAAATATATTTAGAACTAAACTAGAACTCTCAAAACAAGCATGGGAATACTGAAAAGTGGGAATATAGTTGAAGCTGCAGTTCCTCAAATGCCATTCGTTAATCTCAGATTAATAAAATAAATGGACCAGAGTCTTCTGGATTATCCATCTGAAACACTCTTGTCTAAATGGCTCATGGAGCAGATCTTTAACCATTCCGGTGTATACCAGTATATTAAATCAAACCGCAGTTATCACCGTTTTACTGTGATTCAAAACCTGTGAAATGAGCAAGCCAGAGGCTCCATCAGAAGTCATTCAGAGACCAGTTAATATGCACCACAGCCTCCAGAAGAGAAACAAGTAGCTCAGGCCAGGAACTGCTTCTGTTGTCTTACTCTAGTTTAACTGGGTTCTTGTGGAAAAACACTACATAATTTTCAGGTGTTCTCTATGCATCTCTTCTTTAGCTCAACCAAAACACACTTCTTAACACTCATGTTATTTATTCTAGTAATTCAAGTAGATGAGTCCCAGTTAGTATGCTGGCTGTCTGCAGTGCTTAACTTTTGTATCAGTGAATTATATAGGCAGCATCTTACATGTTTAATACTGGTTGACTATTTTAAACCTCATGAGCACTGTTTGAGTACCATTGTTTCTCAGTGAGGCTGATATATTGCCTAGCTTTATAGTGATATCAGAGTTGGTATTGAAATTACACCTGAAGACAAGGAGTTTCCTTGACTTATAGGTTTCAAAGGAAGCTCTAATACCTCACATGAGAGGAATTGGAACAATGGAAAGAGAGTGATGCGTGTTGCAGAATTTCTCAAATCATTGCACCAGATACATGTTGACTTTGTGTCTTAGCGTTTGAAAAACATCCTCAGAGGCATTTTGAATTTTGATAGTTCTTAGCTGTAGAAAAGGGATTATTTAGGCATTTCTTTCCCCCTTCTGAGCATTTCACAACAGATGCTGTAGAATAATGTGTGTTGTGAGAGTTTTCACACATCTTATTTAAAAAAATGCCGGGCTATACCTTATGCAAGACACAGATATACAGCCCTGGCTTTAACACAGAGCTCTGAGAAGGACGTAGCATGGAAAATACTGGTTATAATTGTACTTTTTTTTGTCTATAAATGTTTTTGAGGTCAGTCTGAAATCAGAATGAAGGTAGTGGTCAATTTAGTTGACCACTTAGTTTAGTCAGTTTTTTTGTGGACAAGTTTTGATAAAGGCAGTTTGCCTTTACATAAAGTTTAATGAAGTTCCAGCAACATTCAGAATTAGTGCATTGCCTTTACATTACATTAAAACTATTTCAACTTCATTTGCTTTCAGTGCGCAATATTAGTAAGTAAAGGACTTTGATTAGTGAAGGTTTGAAATGTTCTATATATCTGGCTTTTCTCTTGGCTCTGAATTTCTCTGTTGTTTACAGTTTATATATTGTCAGTCTCCTTTGTTATGTATTTATTGCTTAAAACAAAGAAATAAACTGTACATTTACAGCCTCCCATCAAATAGAAGTAAGTGTCTTCTCAACATCTGGAACCAGCTGAGTTGTGCTAATTTTAAAATAAAATTATCTTAAAAAGAAAATGTCTTGAAGAACTAAAACTTCCGTCATAATAAGGTTTATTGGAAGTTTAAATGCAAGTTACACTGGCAGAACAGAGACATAATTCATTCTTTATTTCAGTATATAAATTAGGGTCTTTAATTCAAAGTGTGGACTCTTGAGAAATTTTCAGTTTTGCCACATTAGTGAATAAACGAATGGAACAGAATTAAAATGGTGCTTCATCACTGCAGGATGATGCATCACAAAATATGGTTTATTCAATTATCTTGACAACTGAACTACAGTTTTAACTATTTATGATAATGCTTTCATAATATAGTACTAAATATTTTATAATGTATTTTATGAAAATAACAAAGACTTATAAATTCTGCACTGCACACAATAAAACACTGGAGCAAGCTGCTATGAAACCTTGGCCAAGAAGCCAGGAACATGGAGACACTTCATGTGTAAATCATAAATCTCACATGTTATTAAAATGCAGCCATTTCTATGCAATTTTTGATAAAGCAGCACTGTGAAGCTCAGTAGTAGAATCAGGTCCATTTTTACCGTTTCTAAAAGCAGGATTATTCAAACCAAGAGTCAGATGCTTCTGGCTTACAGTGAAACACCAGCTCTGTTTCGTATTTTCTGCATACAGACTGGAATTGCAACAATTCCTCCTGCAGAACTCCAGGTATATTAATGTCTCCAGTTGCCATCACACATAAGTAATTAGATAAATGTAATTTACAGGCTTGCCAAAGATCTGTAAATAAAGGACTTAAGGAAGATATCCACTTGACATACATTTATTTTCAGGTGCATGAGATTTGCTTATGTTTTTAAAATATTCTCACAATAAAGATGAAAATTCTTAGATTGGATAAATAGTAGTACTCTGTAGCTTATTTTTTTTGAAATATTTCTGCCATTTCTCTTCCCAGACTTGGAATTTATAAACATAAATGTCAGAAATATGTCCAAATTATTCTTATAGATTTGTTCATCTCCCTTATTTAAGTGAATCAACAGTTTTTACCAAGCAAAGCAAAAATGCAATAATGAAAATACCTTACTTATCCTGTCATTGCAATGGCAATTAGAGCAGGTAGATTGTTAAGAGAAAGAGACCTAAAAGGCTTTGGGAGACAATTTTTATTAAAAAATATCTTTATGTAACTGATTCATCAAAACAAAATAAAATTAATCAAAAATTTAAGCATTTTAAATTGTTTGGTCTTTATTTGAGACAAACAAAACTCTCTGCAAGACAATTTCAAATAGCATTTTTTACTAGGTATGCCATTTAAATTGTTTTTTTCTAACAATTGAAAGAGGTGATTAAAACAAATATATAGTATGGCATTTGGACATAGACTTACACTATCAAGAAAATTTGTCAGAACTGTATAAAGATAGGGAGTATCATCAATATATTAAAAAAATCTACACTAAAGTAGTAAAACTACTGATAGTAATTCTAGAAAATATAAAAATACTGTTGGCATTTTAAAATATTTTTTTTAGAAATTCCAGACTGCTTTAAAATATCTTAGTAGTTGAATTTGTTAACAAAGGTCATCAGCATATATCTTTTTTAATCTCCTGTCATGAGTTTTATCTCCAGTCTCCCAATTAGATTTTGTACAAGGTAATTGTATTTCTAAACCTCTGTTTGGAGTCTGTCTGTGTTCCTCAAATCTGCAAAGTTTGGGTTGTGTGAGAGGATAGAATTTAACCTCAACAATTTTCAAACACATCTGTTGGTTATAGTGTTTAAATATCACAATAGCTTCTTTGCACATAAACAAAACTGTGAACACAGTCCCACCGTTAAAAATAATTCAGTGTTGGAAAACAAGAGTTCAGAATCTCACAGCTTTTTTCTGTATGTGCTTATATTGAATACAACAAAGATTGTAGGTGGAACCTTTTCTTCACTGTCATGTAGTTTAGGCAACTTTTAATAACTGAGTCTTCCAGCACACAAGTACCTAGGCAGCCCTGGTAATTGCACCTTCATGTAATATTTTTAGGCTATTTCAGGAAGTCCTTTATCTCATAGTTTCCGTAGCAGCCAGTTGGGATAACACAGCACAGCTGGTACCTCTCATGGCAAATACAATGGCTTAGGTTAAACACTTTCATTATTATTTTTTTCTTTTTTCCTTCTTTTTTTCCCCTCTGTATTAAGTAGGTCAAAACATGCATTTTTAGAACAAATTTAATCAATTTCACACATAGAAGAGATTTCCAAACAACCTTAACCATTTATTTCTGACTTTCCTTTTAGCAGAAATGAAATTGTGTATATTGCTTATTGCTCATTTTATGAAGCATGCTGGGAAACCCCAATCTGGCAGCCTCTGTGAAGGATTCCATCTGGTTTTTTTGCCCAGCAGAGCCTTCCTTAATGTAACTGCATTCTATATTGGGAAGTTATTTTAGTTTGTATTTTCAGTTCGTGCATTGGCTTGGCCTTGTGTTTCATCTGCACAGAACTGTTGCTCTTTCCATTTCTGACATACAGAATGTTTGCCATTAACTGTGGCCTCTTGTATTTTTCTCGTTAATGTAAATAATCCTAAATATTACATGAAAATTCTCACTAAAATGTCCTATTTGCCTCAGTGTACATGACTTGGATTAACACCATATTTCTTGCTAGAACTAAGGCACCAGTAGATCTACCATATATAAAACCTCTGCATTCAGCTATAGTTGCCTGAGCAGGAATTCCTCTCTCGAATTTTTTTTATTCTTTATATTGGAAAATAAATATGTGAAAACTAGCAGGAAAGACAACACTAGAGAGTAAAAGAATGTCTTACACCAGCTAGTGTCCTTCAGCCACATATTTGTGTTTCAGTCTAATCTCAAGTCACCAGAATAAGAGTGAGTATGATCTATCCTCAGCTGAATTTCCTTACTGAGTCATAGTTAGGGAGGTTAGGGAGAGAAGCTGCAGAGAATAAATTTCTCCTGGTCCTCTGGATGAAATCACAGAGATCAAAGACCCCCAACGTTTATCTCTTTTATTTTTGCTGACAGCATGGCAACTCACTTGCTATTTGTTTGACCAGTAGAACTATTTCTCGCCTCAGTAAAACAATTTTAGCCCAATTATTTTCTAAGCTTGTGATTTAGACCCATTATCACCTGGTAACCAAAAGCCAAGGAAGTGCTGTGAGTGGATACTGTCAGAGACATCACTCAATGACAAAAGGCACTACAGAACAGTTCCAGTTGTATAGTGGAAAGCTGAGCTGTAACTTTTAATTTCTAACTTTTTCACTTTTAATCTATGAGAGGCTATTCATATGTAAAATTTCTAATTTTTTAAAAATAAAATCTATAACTGCAGTGTTATGCTCATACTTTGCCTGCTGAGGCAGGCCAAAGAAAGTGTCATAGTGTGGCACTCTGCTATGTCCATTTACTCTCTTCCATAGCATTCCAATGTAAGGGATTCATTTTTCCTCCTGCTAATACTAATAAGACTATTATTTCTTTCATTTCACTGGAGGAAGAACTACACTACTACCGAGGAAATAATTTGGATTATTCTTCTAATAATCTAGGTATGTTTAAGATTTAAAGGAAGTAATCCAGAACATAAAACTTCTTGAGATTGAATCTTAGCAGTAAAAGGCAGAATCAGGGAAAGGTCTGTTCTTTTCAAATCAGAGCAGCAGTCTTTTTGCAGCAGCAGAAGTGTAAGGGGGAAAGTGTGACAGTAACAATAGATCTGGTCGTGTGTTGAGCAATGCTTTGAATTGTGAACTAAATGTGTTTAAACTTGATTCTCTCATTGCTACTATTCCTTTCATTTTCTACTTGAAAAAGCTCAGACAATGCTGTGTGTTTTCACAAACGTGTAATTAGCTGTTTGGGGGTTTTTTGAAAGACCTCAAATGAAAGACCTACCAGGTGCTGATTTGTGGCTAGCTAAAGGCTCCGCCTGTCAGGGATTTGATGAATACTGCAGGTATCTAGAAAAGTGTTTCCGCACTCACGACAGCCATTTTTTGTAATAGTGACTGAAGGAAATGTGACAAATAATAGATGCCTAGAGATTGAATACAGGTGAAAACCAAGTAGTAGATACCATCACTGTGTGTCTGACACGTGACAGAGTTAATGAGGAAGTAATCTGTAAATATAATCTGTACCAACAGTGCTCTGCATAACCTCTGTGTCTAGGATTAACTACAAACAGGGTCAGCAGCCACTTTCAAGACAGGTTCATGGCTGTCCTACTATGTGTCTTATATCATTATCCCTTCTCATTCTGGTTTTCTTTTAAAGTAGATGGGAAACTTTAAAGCAATAATTGACTCTCGTTAATTGCATGTATTAGGGACAACAAAATAGCCTATTGAACTTCTCTGGGTCTTTTGGCAACTACTGAGAGATAAATAACAAATAAGAATTTTTACACAAAGCAGGTGTATATGTGTAGATGCATGTTTTGCATCTAGGAACTCACAGGCCACCTAGGCAGGGATCTTGCACAGAGAAATTAAGTAACCTGGAGGTTGGTTTGATCACAACCTCTGTGAGTGGGAATGAAAAATCTGTGTGCAGATTTGACAGCCACAGCCTTAATATGGTAACAACCTGGTTTTTAAGAGGGTAAACAAGAAAGTAAAAGTACTGTACAAACATCTTTTAAAAGTCATGGGCATTTTGTGTGTGTGTTTAAAGACAAGAAATATATTTGTTTTCTCAATACTTCTCAATATTTCTTTGAGAGAATGAGAAGCAGCATGAATTGATTTGCCATCCTTCATTTTACAATAGCTACATTTTTCTGCCTTGTGAGAATAAATAATGCTATACCACCAAAAAAGAGCTAGTGCTGACTATAATAATTCAAAAAGTCCTTTTGACAAAATGACCCATAAGGTCATCTCAAAGAGAGCACAGTGGAACATGCTCTTCTTTAGTGTCCATTTTCTTGTGTGTTTTTTTAACATTTTTTAAGTGTATAGAGTTAAGATCTTTTCTATTGGGAGCCCAAGTCATTTTATAAACTCTCCATTGAACATGTAGTTTAAAGAGGCAAAAATGCTGAGTGTTTTTCTGCTGCAATTCATATCATAAACAATAAAGAAAAGGAAATCTCTGCAGGAAAAGTCCTTTCTTTTATTCCTTTCCTCCATGCCTTTTTTCCCAGTAGGACTTGTATTGCTGTGCTTTACTGCCTAATGAAACTTCCAGTGAAACCAGGAATTCCAAGCACAGGAAAGCAAATGTTCAGGAGTCTTTAGATACTATATTCATACCATGTTCTTTCCAAGTGGTCAGGAAACTACAAATCACTATTCAGAAAATAACTAGGTCTTCTTCTAATGCTAGTTTTGAGGTGGAGATGTGGGTTTGTTAACTGTACTCACAGTCTAAAGGAAGATTAGGGAGAAAGCTTATATTTAGTGTTTGTGATTTTTCCTATCATTGTTTATGTGCATTGAACACTGAATTCACTTTATCTTTTCAAATGTCTCATTATCAGTTGTCTCCATTCACACACTACGTGAAATTGAATGTCCAGAGTAAAAACATTTGTCTTGTTGCCACAATTTACTATCTGTCACTAAGAGGTTAAAATGCTCTCTATGACCACTCCTTTTATACTTCTTTCACTGTTTCCATAATCTTGCTATAAACCATTTGTCAAGAACAGACCACTGAAAATGAAATATTCTCTTAAACAAATAAAAGAAAAAGAAGTCTGAATGATGACAGCTTGTTTAATATTTGCCAGATATAAGCACAGTCTTACAGAAGAAAATGTGATAATGCAAAGAAGAGTAAAAGGAGAGAAAATGTCAGAAGAAATAGAAGAAAGGTACTGTGAGTTGAAGAAGGGAGGTCTTCTAACAGAAGAGCATCTCCTATTTGTGAAAACTTATGAAGAATGAAGTAATGTCTATAAAAAAGTAATGAAAACTTTAAATGTGATATCAAAGAACATAAATAGCCTTTCATAAAGAGTTTTAATGAACTCAGTGAAAGCAATATGGATTTCATATAATATAAAATATTTCTATACTTAAAACTTCTTAGAGGGTAGAAATTAATAAAAAATAGAGATCCTACCTCAAATATAACTTTGTGGGGTTTGTTCTCTCTTTAGATTGTCAGTCAAAATATGAGGAACAAACATTCATTCTTTTCAACATGTCATTTGTTTGCTCACTGTTCATACCATTTGACTGGAAGACAACTGGAAGAAAAAAGGAGAGATAGCTTATCGACTTGCTTAAACACTGTAATACTTGAACTTTTGAGAGAAACAGTTGGCTATGAAAAGGCAATTTGCATTGAACTGTTTACACCACTTTGGAATCACAGTTATCTAAGAAGTCACTAGGGATCTTCTGAAAATCTGCAAAACAGATCTTGAAGTATCAACAGCTGAAATTTTACATGAACTTGATGAGCTTGAACCTGCACTGATGTAACACAGGTGATCGGGTAAATATTTAGCTCACAATTCTATGTCTAGATGTAGAAATAAGTCTTGAAGATGACTTTTAGATCATTGAGGTTTTTTCTCTTTTTTCATGCTTAATCCATTTCTGGAGCAGTAATCCTTTCGAAATTGCAAAGAAGCAAAAATTTCTGTGCCTTCCTATGCATGTCTCCATGCATTCCCTCTCTCCATACTTTCAAGTCACTGATGATATTCCTGGTTTCCAACTATACAGAAGCCTCATCTGATCAGTAAGCGACAGTCTATGTTACCTGCAATGTCTTTGCATATGCTACCGTCTGTAACTACTACAATTGCCAGTCTCCAGTCTCCAGCAATTATTACTCTTCTTCCTCAAAACACTCAAAATTATCTAGTTTCCTTCTTTTTCCTTGTTCTTTTCACTAAAACTATCTGTAACATCCTTCTTCTCAGTTGCCTTTTTCTTGTATCTTGGTGCACTTTATTGAGCTATCAAACTAGAACATAAGGCACATGGGAAAATATAAGATTCGATAGAGATCAAAATGACAAGGTGTAATCAGTGCTACATTTTTCAAATATTGTAAATTTTTAATTTACCTTATTCTAGTTCTACTTAGTTTAGACTTCCAAAATTAGTGTAAGATAGAAATACGCATTCTTGCCATATTCACTGCAAGATGTCACACTAATTACAGTGGAAAAAAAGGCACCATATAATTCTGGGTATACATTCAAGAATATCGGATTAAGAAAATCAGCTATGTACTCTGAGTAGCACCAACTTTGCCACATCTGCAGGCAATAGTGACAGGTGCTATCTTTAGGTTACTTTGTCCTGGAAGTTCAAGCCACTCTTTGATTCCTTTGTAGGCAGCAATGCCACTGTACATGACTTTAGTGAACTTAGCTCCCTTGAGAAATATTCTTGGAAATGAGAACTATTCTCTCTGTGGTTGGCAAAATTTTCAGAATAGAGTATTATGACTTCTGTGGTTGCACTTTGCCCCTAATTTATATTTAACACCTTTGAGCTTCTTTTAAGGAGTTCTCTGAATAGGTTTGACCAAAATATTTTTGGGATGAAATGGCTATAACAGAAATATTCTTTCTGAAGTCTAATTTTTTAAATTTAAAATGTAAAAGTTCATTTTGAATACTTTCGTGTGTCTAAGTGCATGTCTGTATATACATACACACCCTCACATAGATGAACCTGTATGTAAGAACTGTGTTAGAATCACCAGTTAGTTTCATGCTGTGGAAGCAATGAAACAGTTCTTTCCATTTGAAAGGCTTTGAGATATTTGGAGATAAGGAAGTGAAATGATTAATACAATTACACATATCCATGGCTTCAGCAGTTTATTTTATTACCATAAAGTGATCCTGTTTCAAAAGAGAAAAAGGGAGAGAGTAGGAGGAGAATGCAGTATTGTCAGCCTCAAAAAAGTCATTTTGGTTCAGCAGTGAGCAATGATTATATATAAAGAAACATCATGGAGTTTCTTTAATCATCTTAAAGAAATGTGATATATAGAGCCAGGGAATTGGAGCATTGGAGTGGGAACAAGCAAAGTAAGTTTTTTATCTTTGACGGAAAAAGTATGCACACGGTAAGAATGGAAAACAGTGGGCATATAAATTTTGAGATGGAAAACCATATCACATGGAGTTAATGAAAAAATCCAAGAAAAAACCCAGAAATCAGTATTTCTAACTTGGAATCACATCCATGCAATGAGGCTGATGAATTCAGGACAATCTATACAGTCTCTGTTACTGTCCCTGCTCGGTAGGTTGCTCAGGGCAGGAGTGTGGGGTGTTCACCTGACATTTCTTCCAGATAGCATATTCCCATTGAGTGATTGTAATAATTTTATTTATTATTTGATAAAAATATATTTTATTCAACACCTGATCTGAGACAGCAATTATAAACATGAGAAAAAATATAGATAGGAATTGAATAAGAAAGTCATAACAGCAAAGTTACTGCAATTTTTCCATTCTCTCCTACCACTTTACACAATTTTTCAGCATCCATTTTCTGTTCTTACTTTGAGAAAATGTCACTATTGTGCATAATTACTATCCTGTTATACTGCTTTTATGTTTCACTAGAGATGTATTGCCTTCTTCCTGTACATTGCTCATGATAAAGCTTAGACTTCCAAAACTACTGCTGCTTGACTGGAGAATAGCTTCCTTTTTTTCCTTCCATTCTACATAAGAATGAATTTGCTTTCAAAAAGATAGTAACAAAATTTTTCCACTAATAGCCTTAGTCCCTTACCTGGTATCCTTTCATCTTCAATTTGTTCTTTTGATGAAATTCAACTGCCTGAATATGTATTATTTAGTTTTTTTGACTGCTAACAACTTTATTGTAATCAGTTGTTTCAAACCTCAGGCTGGCCAACTGGTATATAAAAGTTTAATTTTTTCATAAAACCAGTGATGTGTTAACCTGTTCCTTGCAGTTCTGTGAAATCTGGCTGGAAATGCAGCACAGTAACTATTTCTTTAGGTTATTCTTTGCTGTTATCACAGCAAAATAATTTTTTTCACATGAACTTTTTTTCTTTCATGTCAGCTGAAGACTCAGTTGAAGACTTGAGTCAGTCATCAGCAATACATAATCACTGATTGTTGAGAAAATACATAAACATTAATATAAAAAACTCTATTGGTAATGTCATCTTTCACAATCTGTTACCGACAGTCATTTAGATGTTTTATCTTAATCTTTGGAATACTGTAATTGTATTATAGATTATGCTAAAATATCAGCATTATATATTATTTTCTAAAGTTTCTTACATGTTGCTAATTTTTTTCTGATTCTTAAGCTAAAATAATTGACTGCTCTTACAGTTTGGCAATTTTTAAAATGTATTTGCTTTAGAAAATTAAATTATGCTAGCTGTATATGTTTTAGGTGTGTCTCATGAATTCTGGATTTGGCTTTTGAACATTTCTTTTCAAATATCAGTTTCTAAGGATTATTTTCCTGAGTCACTTTTCCCTATAGGAACAGTTAGATTTAACAGAGGTAGCCTGGTTTACAATTGCTGTAATTTAAATTATTATCATCTTAACATTTTAATTTTATCAGGATAGATTTAACTCAACTTTTTCATTAATTACCTTGGTGACTTCAGTGTTGCATTTTCAGATTTCAATGTGTTGTATAGTTCTTTAGTCTCTTGAACTTAATGCTAAGAAAAAACATAGAACTTAATCTTATTCTCAGAGATCCATTTTAGCCATTAGGATTAGATGAGAGTTTTATAATCCTCCAGAGATTGTTCTTCTTTTCTTCCATTAGTAGTGTTGGCAAACGTTTATTTTTGTCCTTGTGTTCCTTTCAGTAAAAAGTCACAGCCAATTTTGTTATTTTAAACTTTTTTAAAACATCTCCAACTGTTCAAGCATTTAGGAGATGTTTGAGACTCCACCACAGGCAACTGTATGTCAGAGTAGACAGGGATTTGTTAGGCCACAGAAACCCCTTACTCCATTAAGTCTGGCTCAGCCTAATTCCAATACAATAAAGCTCAAAGAAGAAATGCAATCCCTAACAGGGCTGCATAATGCATTCCCTTTTAGTTCTGTCATATAAATCTCCACTTCCATGGCTCAGGCACTAACTTTTCTGTTTCTTATTCAATCATGTTTCACTCATGATAATATTTATCTTCCTCATAAGATAATTTATGCTCTGTTGATGGCTCTGGACACTAATTTTCTGTCAGCTCATCTTTTCCTTTTTCTTGTTTGCATGAGCATTTTTCCTATCTACTCTTTCTTCATGGATTAGATTTATCAAATCTTAATCCTGTTTATCTCCTTAAAATAATTACTCCGTTTTATTGATAAAGATTTTGAAATGGAAAGGCCAGAGATTACTGTAATATTTCAGATGAGACCTACTCAGTATTGCATAGAAGAGTGCAATTGCCTAGCTTATTTTATTAATGATGCTACTGTTACCACACCACATTACAGCATTTCCCTCTTCTTTCAATCCACATTCACTTCTTAGACTTAGAAAATTTATCAACTCCTGTGAACTTCAGTTCAATTTTTCATAGCACTGCATGTTAGTAATTTATGTTTTCTTTATTCTCTTTGTTATTCCTGTTTAGTTACAATTGTTTCTAGCACAGATAGTATCAGAAACATTTTATTAAAAGTCCTACATTCAAACAATGCCTGAGCATCCCAGCAAAAATATGGGGTCAACAAAACATATAAATTGAAGTTGAATTCAGAAGTATTAAGCCCTTTACCAATCACTTGGTTTCTGATTTGCCATGGAAAGGGGTTCTACACCCAATTCCGAGCTCTTCTCAAACTCTTTTTAAAAAAATACTGGTCTTAATACAAATATCAAGAGTTAGCTTTAACTCTGAGGATCTAATTCTAATTTATCTGATGTCAGAAGATGGAAGAAAAGTAAATACCTTTAGTTCTCTCTGGTCTCCATCACCTTCTCTCAGCTGCCTGTTACCAGGCAACTTGCAAGCTTGCTTGAATTTGTCTGGTTCTGAAACTAGACATGAGCACAGAGTACAGGCACAGTTCAAAATTAGTTATGTGTATTGTTACAGACATATTTGCTTCACAAATTTGCAGTAATTATTTTATGAATGTTATAATAGAGCTCCACAAAATGCATCCAGTAGCAAGAGCCCAAATATTATAGATTTATGCTGTAACCTTTCCAATAATTTCCAGTGTAGTATCATTTTTCCCCTGCAGTTACTCTTGTTTTTCTATAGCAAGAGTCTGTCGTCACTGGGATTGAAACAAAGGAGGGAGAAATTTGCCTCTGGCCCTCTTCTCCCGATATGACCAAAGCTGTAAACTTTGCCTGGTACTGGTGCCAAACTACTTATTCAGTTCATATGCAAAGACTGCATGAAAAATATGGCGATTTAAAATGTTCTCTATGCTTCTTTGCTGTTCTCTATGTGTGCAAAAAGAAAGTTTTATTTTTACTAGATTTCAATCACAGATATTTGGAAGGCACTAAAAAATATGCTAAAATTGTTTGGATCTAAGCTCAAAAGTTTAGAAAGCAATGTGTGGTAGGGATACTGTCTCAGCTTCAGAAATACATTGAATACAGAGGTACATTGAATTCAAACCTGAGCCCATATAAGAAGCGCTGGCAAACATTTGTCTCTCTGGAACACTGCTTATGAGATAAAGAAAACGGTGTTCAATCAGAAGCTGAATCTCATAAGCAGTGCCTAACTTAAGGAATTCAAAAGCTCAGCGGCACTTCTAGCCCATTATAGAAATTCTGGTGGATATTGTGCTTTCACAGCACTGAGCACTCAGAGGTCACGGAGGACGAGCAGAGGGTCAGACCCATGGCATGTGGCGTGACACTTTCTCACCTCTCCGTGCTGTGTTGCAGTTCTGCCAGAGTTAAACGGGAGGATTTGTTGTTCAGCAGAATGTGGTCATATTCAGGCTACTTAAAAAAAAGAAGGGAAATCATGGCCTCATTCAATCTAATAGATTCATGAAGCCAAAATTACACTTACAGTTTTATAATGTGAGCTTTCCTTTCAGAAATGTAATACATTTCCAAGCTCTTTTTCAATCATTTATCGCCATTGGTATTTTTATTACAGTTTAAAGAGGAAATATTAGGTACTTTTGTTCTTCATACATATTATTTTTCTTGTCAGCAGAGCTGCATCCATTGTACAGTTGCTTTCAATATACAGTAATACTGATCTATGCAAAGAGATGCAAGGACTTTCTCCTTCCATTCCCAAGCACCCTGGCACCAGCACTTAAAGTTAGAATGAAGATTAATAAACTTATTAATTAATAAAATTAAAAAACTACTGAAATCCCACAGTGGCATCAAGATTCCTGGGAGGCCATTGATGCCATATACGTAACAATAAAGTCAGTCCTCTGAGATGCTCTAAACACATCCTTTTAAAAATCTTAACTTAAAGATCTTAGTTTTACAAATATTCCTTTATGCAACAAGCTTTAATCATGTAAGTGATGTGAGGCACATTGTTATCTTATTCACAGGACTGGATCATATCCATTAACAAAGGACAAAAGTTACTAAAGTCAGGGAGGCTGTAGAATGGAGTGTTTATTCTTTCAATAAATACGTGTGGTCATAATATAGTCTCTCTAAAAGACAATGATAGTATTTACTGAGTGGATAATAATGGGAAAAAATAAATATTCTCAGTTTCAGATACCATTTTATTGTTATATACAAAACATATTTATTGTTATACATAAAACAATAAAAGCATGTAAGAGGCAAGCAGCATGAAAGGTTCAGTATTCCATATTGAAAAGGTTGAGAGGAAGAGACAAAAAGGAAATCAAACAAATTAAAAAATAGTGATCAATTAAAGATGACTTAGTGAAAACTATTATTTCTAAAAGATGTTGTTCAGTCTTTGATAGCAGTATTTTTATATGCCTTCTAGTCACAACTGAAAAGTTTTTTCTTCTAAATATATGCATGTCTTGAGATATATAGAGGGCAAAATTGAAGTCACTGTGGTACAAAGTAACTGGAAGCAAGTAAAGCCAATCAGGAAAGTTACCATAAGACTTACTTTAAAAAAATGTGATAACCTCACCTTCAAACTTTTTCCCACAAAAAATATCCACCTGACAGTGGATGGATGGCATCCTGATACTCTTTCTCCCGTTCTGCTAACAAATTCAAACTGTTTATACAATTGCTTAAAGCAAAATCATTCTTCTTCCTCATCCACTTTTGTTAGGCCCTGTTGGTACCTATCCATTTACATGTTCTGTCTTCACTCTGAGTCTACACATATCTATAGTTAAAAATTTTTGTTTACTTTGTGTCTAGCAAAATGGGTCCTGATTTAGCTAATGCTTGTGGTCACTCTAGCAAAATAAGAGATAAATAGTAATTGTTTTATTTGTGTGGTTAACTGCAGGACAGCAAAGCCAAAGTCTTCACAGAATCTCAACTACTCTCACATTTGTAAGATGGATGCCTAAAATATCTGAATTCTAATACTTCCTGAAATGAAAGAAAAATATCTAGACAAGAAATAAACAAATATGTGGTAAATTAGAAGGAGGGCTAAGAGGGAAGATGCAACCTCGAATTAACCATTTTGAATTCTACTTATTTTTGATTTAACATGACCTTAAATGTGTTAATGAAACAACAGCATCTCTGAAAGTGTTGATAATATTTTCGTATCCCTTATGACAATAAAAAATGGACTGAGGCTATGGGCTATGTCATTTGTTGGCAAATTAGATAAATTTTAAACTTTATCTTCTGACTGCCTACTTAGCTATTGCAGTTACCCCTAAGACATTAATCTATTGAAAAGAAGGTATCATCTTTCAGGAGAAACATGTCAAAAATATTCTGATAAAGTATTTATAATCCCTAAAAACAGATGGCTGCTCCAAAAAGATTGTCAGCTGAGAAGATTTGCTGACAGAAACATGTTAAACAACTTTAAATTTTTTAGGGAGGAACTTGCACCACAAAATCAGATGCAATATTCTATTAATCAATCACAGCTGGTTGATTTTTTGACAGCAGGAGCATGCTGGACGTAATTTCATTGTCTTGCACTTTTTCTGATTAATAATACCTGGGTAAGTTGAAGCTTGATGGAGAGAGTATAAAAGCAGATCACTTGCTCTAAATAGAGGTAGAATGAGGGGAGAAGAAGATAATTTGTTATGAACAGATAAAGGAAAATCCATGTGATTGTACTCATATGTAAAAACATTGGTTTTGTTTTGGCTGAGATAGTAATAGCTAGCATTTAAACTTTCACAAGTATAGCATAAATCCCTCCAAAGAATATATATTACGTGAGCAGTTTATAGTATTGGAAATTTCCCATATTCTCAAGTCTTTTCTGTATGCATAAAGTGCCTTTTTGGTGGAAAGAAGAACACATGGCAAGGCAGAGCTCAGTAGATTTTTGTACTACTGCACTGATTCCCAATTGAAGAGGTCAACAGGATCATACAGGCCAGGGTGCAGAAAGACACAGAGAGACTGAAAAACATAGTCAGAGGAACAGCTCCTGACATATATTCTCCTCCTTAAAATGTTATTTATTGATACTTGATATTGGAAATCTTGTTGTTCCAAGAATGCTGCTGTCCCTGACCTCTTCTCAACAGTTCTTCCTCAACTCTGCAGTGTCTCAGATGCCAGCTTGGCAGATCCTCAGTTCCATATTTGTCATCATGTTTTCAAGATGTTGGTGGTTCTCTTTCAGGTGGATTGGAGACAATGATTAGATGCATGAAACAGCCAAACCAAAAATGAATGAATATTCAAAAATACTTAGCCCACATTGGTACCTTCCAAAATACATTGTGTAGTTGCTGCTCATTTTGGACAAATTAAGTTTTGATTGTAAAACTGATGCTGGTTTTATTATGACACCAGTGGAAAGAAACAGATCTATAATGCAACAAAAGCATTAAGTTGCTCTGAGGCACTGCCACTGTTTTTTGCTCATGCTCTCCTGATACCACCAGGAGAAGAGGGAGGAAGTGTTGTAAATGTAGTGAACAAAATTCTCTCATTTTCATCTTGTTAGTGACCATGCCAGAAACTGTCAATTATCTCTGGATTAGTTATGGATATGAGTCCTAGTTGCTTTGAATGAGACTAAACTAAATTGTACTGTGATCTGATTAGATTTTCTCTGGGCTTTGGTGAGAGTGCATTGGGTATAACTGGAGGGCTCTATGCTTTTAGAAAACTAATATTGCCAAGAATTGCCTAGCAATAAAAGAATTTGAATTTCGAGATGACAAATTCAAGTAGCAAAGTCTAGCCAAGTGTTTCAGAGAAGCTTCTTTGTCAAGCAGTCACTGAATCCACATTGGATTTGGAGAAGAAAGAAAAGGGATCCTACAAAACTATTTTTGGTAAAGACATCAGAATTTTTTTTTTTTTCCTCAAAATTTAACTAAATAGAAAAGTATAATTAAGGTTTTAGACTTTTCACATAACTTTGTTGATCTGGAAGGAAAAGTGTATTTTAGAGATTAAGAGTAAAGCATAAAGCAAAAAATGATAATAGCCATGATGTGTTAAGGCTCTGTAAAGATCTAACCAGAGGTAGGTAAGAAAAAAGTGAAAAAAATAGGAGTATCGTTCAATCAGAATGGTGCAGATACTAAAGACATCATAGCTATGACTCACAAAATAATTACATATTTTGCATTTGCTTTTAAAACTGACAATGCAAGAATTTGATATTAAAAAAAAAAAGAGAAATAACATTCCACACTGATTTAAGGATGTTCAGGGGCAGAGAGTATTCAGGACTGGCTAGCTCTCATGCACAGCTTTATTCCATGTTGCAGTCTGGAAGATGTCTGTAGCACAGCTGCCCTAGTCCCTCTGATTCAGAGCCCAGATTGACTTGTACCAACTTATTCCAGGTCTACTCTACAAATGTTCTGATGGTGACATCACCTTGCTGTTTTGTGACCATTTAAACTTGGGAGAGCAGTTCACACAGTCCTAATTTGTGTGCTTATCCTCTGCATACAGACAAAATATGTGATGTTTTATTTATAGCACTCTAGATTATGATCTCTGAACTAAGCATAGTGCACTCATTTTGTTCACTCTGTGAATACAGCATATTTAGACATATGATAAGTAGTATTACTAACCTGAGTAAGCTGTAAATCTACACTAAAATACAGTTTCTCAAAGTACATTGTGGCAATGAAACTCAAGTTGAAGTCAGCGTTGACAAAATGCAGTGTAGAAATAGAATCTGTTGATAGGCAGGATTCTGCAGGAAAAGCTATATAATTTCAGAGACTACAACAACCAAATGTAGTTTAGAGAGATACTTTCACAGACTTGTAACAGGTTCTAGTATTTATTGTCTATTTTTCAGTGTAAGAACAGAGTGTGCTCTCAGCCACAGGATAAAG
The DNA here is from genome assembly GCA_013397815.1 of Aleadryas rufinucha. NCBI lineage: Eukaryota > Metazoa > Chordata > Aves > Passeriformes > Aleadryas > Aleadryas rufinucha. The sequence continues at coordinate 40,152 of VZTH01012693.1, forward strand.
TTTCCTACGGAAGACAATCGCAGAATTATGGATGTAATGATGGGGCTGTTCAAAGCGGTTTGTGAGAGCACATGCAGAATTCCTACAGACACAATCCCTGCTCAAGAGAATCTCACTGGCATGAGAAATGTAAACTATCACAAACATTAAAAAGCTGGCAACAGTAGGCATTTGCTTCAATGCATTAAGGCTTAATGCATACCTTCACTTACACCTATTATTATAACTAATAATGAGATGTGTAATATATTAGCCATGACTAAAAGCTGCTTTGAATAGGTTAATAATCAAGATACTATTGCTTGCTTGCTTGCTTTCTTCCTATCTTGTTTTCTTATAGTTCTCTTTCTTCTCAATGTTTTGGATATTTTATTTTTTTTTCCAGCAGATATAAAGGGCACCACTGGTAAGTTGTAAATATACTTTGGGTGTCTGCCAGGAATAAGATCGAACACTGGTAGATGAATAAGCATTTTTGCATCTGACCTACCTGTCTTGATTCTTAAAAGGTATTTTTTATCTGCAGCAAAGCAAATATTTGAAGTTCTTAATTATATTAAAGTGAAATTATTTTAATTAATATTATCTCATGAAAAATGAACTTAACTAAAAGAGAGTACATAATCCCTCAGTAGTGTTAAGGAAGCAGACATTCTTCAGCTCCCGTTCCTAATTTATACTTATCTCTGTATGTGAAGACGTAAATTTTCCCACATGGGGGGAAGTTGTAGCTCTTTCTGATTTTCACACACCAGAAAATTTATTTGTGTATTACTAAGTCAGATGTCAGATGTTACTGCATTATGGTGTTTCTACATTTAGAAACAAAGCTGGGAAGCATTAGATATTCTTACAGGTACAAATGGAGCACAAGGGTACAAAATCTAAAGCATGTGATGTCAGAGTGCAGTCTGATCCATTGCTGTAGCACTCTAAAGTGCAAGCATACAAGGAAAAATGTATTAACTCTATATTATATTCATAATTGTTTATTTTCCCTTCATTTAAGAGAAACCCTAGGAGGGAATCAATTACTTGAACATGTTAACAACTTAATGCTGCGGGCAAGGTTTACATTATAACCCAATGGAAGTGATTCTGCTCCCAGTGAAGCTGATATGAAGTTTGGCATAAGATTCCACAGCATGAGCAGTCAATACCGTATTTGACATTCCTGCGATAAATGCAAAGTCAAAACCTGCAGACGTATGCACACAAGTCTTTTACAAATGTAGTGGATAGAACTTAAGTGCGGCTTTAGGTGCTCAGTTATTTATACATAGTGACTTTATTGTTTCTGATTGATACCGATAGGAAAAAAAATAATTTGAGGCACATGAAAGAACTCCAGTTCCCAAAATAGAATGAAACTTACTATTTTCTGCATTATAATATAAATTTATGGAACTGACATGAATGGACTTCTGGCAGCTTGAGAATGCTGTATCTGTAGTTGTCAATTACTCACATGTCAAGACCTCGATGGACTCATCATCAAGAGGTGCTTGTGTGGTTTATTACATTTATGCCATGGATTTATGGACTTTTGTGTCCTATTAATTCCATGTTTGCTAGTTATTGTTCGAGCTACGCAATATATTTGAGGTTTTGGAAGGATGTTCTAAGTGAGGAAGGAAGAGGGATGATGTCAGGGTTGTGAGAGTTTTGGTTTTCACTCATCAGTGATTTTTCGTGGGTTAAATGCCTTTCCTATCATCACAGCATCATTTTCCCTTGTTTACATTTTTTGTAACTTAGGCCATCAGTTTGAGTCACTGCTCATACACAGTGCCTGTTTAGCACTGTGCATTATACATGTCTTAACTATTAAGACATAGTGATTGTAATATTTAAGAATTATAGTGAATTTAGCATGCTGGAGACCTGAAAATAAGATGGTGAGGCACTGGAAGAGGTTGCCCAGAGAAGCTACAGATGATCCATTCCTGGAGGTGTTCAAGGCCAGGCTGGATGGGGCTCTGAGCAACCTGGTCCAGCAGAAGGTAGAATTGAAACTGGCTGATCTTTTAAAGTCCCTTCCAATCCAAACCATTCCATTAGTCTAGGAAGTAATGTTATTCTCTTCCATTTTAGTGTCCTGCACCTTATTAAACCAAGAAAGTTTCACACTGTTTATTGGAAGGCACTGCTCTTAAATTATTGTTTGCTTTTAATTATTTTTTTCTTCTCTGTTTATTTTGTGGTATTCAAATATAGAAGATTTTTTTTCTTGTTTTAGTCTCTGAAAATATATGATGACTCATTGAGTAATGCTTCTCCTACAATTTTAATGTGATATTGTCTATTTTCTGAATCACTCACTGCATGTAAGATAGAGGAAATTACTTACATAAACACATTTCTATCTAGCAGCCTTAGGTAAGGATTATGGACCCAAATCTGATCCAGTTGTAATCAAAGAGGGCTTAAGCTTGTATTCAGGGTTACTCAATATTTTAAGAGAAAATATAAATATCTGTTAGTAATCTCTGTATATTGAATCATAGCATATCTCAAGTTGGAAGGAACCCATAAGGATGATCAAATTCAACTCCTCAGCCTTTTCTCGAAGCTGAACACTCATCTGTTTTAGGATTCTGCTCCCTGGAGGCTGTGTCTGCATGTTATGCTAAGTATTTTTCAGTAATAGTTTATATGCTGTTCTTGGTCTGGTGATATGACTTACATAATATAGAGCGCAACAATGTATCTTAGCTTCTTAAAAAGTATTTTGATATTGTATGAGTCTTTGAAGAAATGGAGGTTAAGGAAGGGAAAATGTGAAAGGCCAATTTCTCAACTGGAACTCACTGTCTGCTGTTTACTTTCTGACACTTTTTACAAGAACTGAATAAATAAATTGTCACACAACAGGAAGCATTAGTTTCCGTGTGAAGTGAGGTCATCGGTACCATGGCAGCATGAAGTGCTTTTGTCTTTAATATCAGATTCAATCAGTGACAGAGCTGACATTTCTCCAGTGGGAAACATTGTCATTTTTGCAGAGAGCTGCTTGTACAGAGGCATGGGAAATTAGAGAAAAACTGTTACTACATAATCATGCCATTAATGATGAATATTCAGTTGCAATACTGAACAGTTCCTCTAGGATTTTCTGGGACAACAGGCAATATTTTGTGTAAACTGGGATTTGCGATGATGACCCTTGGTATATGGTGAGGTTACACTTGGTTGAATGGAGACACTGAGAGATAAGGGTGGTGTGCTGCATCTCTGACTGAGAAAGGACTGAAAGACAGATTTGTTTTCATGTAGACACATGCTCTTTTGGAGAACTATGGAAGTTAAGAGAAAATTATATCTTTAAATGTTAATTCATCTTCCTGTCAGAGGAAGATTGCTGTATAACACATGCCTGATCAGTTCTGCTGCCCAGACAAAACCATTCCAAGCAACAGGTCACCTTCTGCTTCTGGAAAGAAAAGTTCTATGCCAACAGGAAATCTATCTTAAGAGAATTTCTCCTGATATTTAAATGTTTCCTATCTTAAATTAATCCCCTTATTTCTACAAATAACCTATATAATTTAAAATTTTTCATAACCTTTCTTCTTATTATTGTTCTTCACATCTCATAAACTTCCAGTGTCTCCCTGTAGTTGTTACTGTGCTAGATTGTACTTACCTATAACCTTTTCTCCCACAAGTTTTGAGATATATTTTTTTAGAGTAAAACATCCCCCCGCCTCCAATGTATAGAATATAGCACACCAAGTGATTGCCTTCCAAGTAAATATTTTTTGTTGGTGTAGCTCAGGATAAATAAGTATGTGTATGTGGGGGGATTGATATTAATAACTTATTGGAGAGAGATGTAAATAACAGCACAAGGTGAAATAAGAACAAGAAATTTTTGTATGAATATCAAGAAGGTATAACAAGGTATATGTTCATATGGAGACAGCATTGCCAGTACCTCCATCCTCTGAATAAATTGACAATGCATTGGAAGAACATTAAAGAATACGATGAACAGAATCAATGACATTAGAGTATAGTCTAAGTGACAAAAGGAGTAGACCTTTCAGGTCTCCTGTTTATGCAGATTGCTGCCTGACAATGAATAATTGTGTCATGAAAAAAGTCTTCAAATCCACATAGCGTCTCTGTCTTAAATAAAAATGATTTAGCAAAACATTTCTTAAGAAAAAGTAGTGTCTGTTAACTGATTAAAACACTATCAAAATTATAATGCAAGCATAACTTTGCCACAACAACAATGAAAAACCCAACAACAACAACAACAGAAAAACAGATCTGGAATTGCAGACAAAATCTATGAAACAAGGACGTATTTACCTTGGATAAAAATGGGATATAATAGAACTGTAGCAATTACTTTAGGAGAGGATGCATTGTTTCAGACAAAGGCCCGAAAATGTTGATAGGATCTAATGCCTGCATATGACACATATCAGGTTATATGACAAACAATAACATTATTCTTTGCAAAAGCCTGCTACTACTGATTGTATAAAATATTTCCTGCAGCCAGCTGGCATCTGCAGCACAGCCATATGAATACATAGTTTAATTGTTTATTCCTTTAGAGGATAACAAATTATGACAGTATTCAGCCACTAATTGAGAACTTATTTAGACCTTGATTTTTTTTTTGGTTTTTTTGGACCCAGATGCCCTCTTTTAGACCAAAAAAAAAAAAAAAAAAAAAGCCTGAATTCAGACAACTTCTTGCACTAGCGTGTGCATGTGTGAGGGTTACAGTAGGAAATACCTCCACTGGGGCAGTTCAATATTGGCAAAGGAGTATGTTGTATTAACAATGACATGTTTTTTCTCACAACAAGAAAAATGCAATCCATTCATAAGTAATCAGACAATGCCAGAAAATGGTTGCTTTGTTTTGTTTTGGGGTTTTTTTATGAAATTATGTTTAGAATTTTGGACCCCAAATACAAGCTACCCCATTAGCTTCAATTAATTCACCCACTTTTGGAAACAAAAGTCAAGACCAAGGCCCCATCCAGGTGAGTGAAGAATGGCCAAAGAATTGACTGCATTTGTGAAATATAATCATGATATTACTACTAGCCGCAGATGAAAAAGATGCTGAAAAATGGTCAGGGAAGCAAGCTAAAATATCAATAGCTTGTCAAAAACTGATTCAGCATACAGGTAGCAAAGTTTACTTTTTTAAGATGATCTCATCTGACAAGCTTTTGTCAGTCATCACTGTGTATGCGGAAATTATTATTTTCCTAAAGTCTTTTTGGAAGACAGCAGTTTGTAGTGCTTTTAAGAGCTGTATGACGTCTGTAAGAATTGTGCCAAAGTGAATTTCCTAAATTCACTTGACACAAACAGGTGCATTGTGTTTCACCAGAATAACTTTTCTCAATAGACAAATATTTGTCTATTTTATACTATATAAGTTTGAGGATCTTTCCTGATGTCTTGTTACTTACCCCATGAAGTCTGTTTTCCTCAGACATACTGCCCAAGAAATGATCTCTAGTGAAAAAGACACAGCTGAATCGTAATGATTTTTTATTCACTCTCTTTGCTCATGGTGTTTTTCAGTCATGACGGTTCACAGAGCAATGGGTTCATACCTCTCCCAGGAGAGACCCCAGGCCATTTAAAGAGTGGCAGTTTATCCAAAGCAGTGATTCATGCCTTTCCATGCCTCTCTGCAATGATCATGTTCATTCACAAATGCTGTTACTATGTAAACCACATCTTACTTTTAAAAAGGCATAATTAGTTTGGGTTTGGTTTTTTTTTTCCCCCCAGAAAAGTCAAAACATGTTTTTTATGCACACAACCATCAGGGATTTTGTAAGCCTCTCTGTACACTACTGGCTTTCCAAGTAAGATCTTTTCATCTTGATGATTTGAACCTTATTAAATAAAGTCATTTTACAGTGATTATGTTTTAACATATGTTTCATCTTAATTATGTGTCTAGCTAGCTAGCTAGCTTCCCCTTCTGTCTATCTGTCTATCTGTCTTAACTCAGACCCCTCCATGTGACACTTTCTTTCCAGATATTCAGGTAGTAATAGTTTGTGTGATACCAACGGTATATAAACTTGAACGACTGAAATGGAAGACAAATCAAATACTTCTGTTCTCTTTCCTTGCTTATCTTAACCTCCTCTTTGCTCTGTAAATTAATATATGCATGTATATTATCCCAGGAAAATGGTTTCATTATTTCAATATTTGATGTATTTTAATTATGAAAATGTTCTCTCCTTCCAATTCTTGGAAAATAAGTACAAGACATTAGTCTATTTGCAGTGCTTTACTGTCTAAATTTTAAGCTGGGATGGAAAATGGATTGCATCTGCTGCAGAAGTCAAAACATCAACAGCTAAAACTTTTGGGTCTTATGAAAGCTGATTAATTTCAGGTGAGATTATTGTGAATGCAAAGCCTTATAGAAAAAAAAAAAAGGATGAAAAAAGGAGAAAAGAACTAAACCCAAACTTTTCGTAGCCAGCAGATTAAATGTTGATGAGGCACTAATTGACACATGATCTTTTCTACCCTCAAGCATTCATGGTACCATGCTAACAGGATGCTTTCATTCATTAAGGGAAAGGAAATCCATACAGTGTTAGCTGTCATTATACCATACTTGTCCAAAATTAATAGTAACAGAAGCTAGTACTGCCTTATGCTTTTATTTTCCCTTCTCCCCCAATGTGTTATACAAACTTTGGTTTTGAAAAAATAAGTAATACAAGGGCAACCGTGTATAGCCTAATTCAGAATACTGGATTGTATGTGAGTATGCTTGTTTTTCCAGTGAGATGTACTTTGTCCTTATGATCCTTGTCTATGACTCCACACTTGTAATGATTTCTGCAAAAATTGTCTGTTAGTTTACATATAAAGTATGCATTCTTTAATTTTGGGGAAGTCTCCTTTGTTATAGTCAATGTTGTAAGCCCAGTATTTATTAATCAGCTTCTGTCACTTTTAAGAAGCAACTGCTATCTTTATTAATGTCCAAGAAATTTATACCCACAGCATGAAAACAGATAACTTCAGGTGCCTAGGGCATGAAGGCTGAAACAGATTTAATTACCTATAGATGAGTTTCAGAGATCTTCCAAAAATTACACCAGTATTAAAATCACCATGGAAACAGAAATTATGGTAATTCAAACCTTTAGAAATAATGAACACTTCAGCATTTTCAGCTTCCACCTTGCCCCTTCCATAATCCTTATGCTGTCATGATTTTGAGACTAAGGTTGTTCAAGGGTGCAGTGAAATTTTTCATCCAGGAATCTGGCTGAGAAGGAGGTCTGTCTTTTTTGCCTCCTTTATAATGCACTGGGGTCGGCAAGAGGCATGAGTACAAAATAGTGATCCCACACAGACTTCTCAATGGTTTTACTCTTTGACCAACTGCTCTGATTTATGAATAATATCAATATCCATTGGAAGTGATTTTTTTTAGTATTTACAGAAACTGAAAGAAACTTTGCAGGAATTAACATACTACCAGGAAAAAAATGGTCTTTTTTATCTTCTTGAGGAAATATATAATAATAATAGTAAGTGTTTACATGAGCTCACTTTCTTAAGTAATTTACCTGGCCAGCTGTAACTTCCTAGAACCATTAACATTTGACTGTTTTTAGATTTTTTTTTCCTAGTTAATGAATCAGATTCATGTTCAAATATATATATCTATATATATATAGATATATATATATAAATTAACTTTTTGTTGTGAAACCTGCTAAGATTTTTTTCCTGGATCAAATTTTTCAAATATCATGCTTTATTATAGCCTAGTACTAGATTTTGTTTCTGCACCCATCTAAAAGTAGGCTTTTGATCTTAGTTAAGCAAGTGTACCCCAGCTACACTCAGTATGATAAAAAAGCTAAATTGGGAAGTTGTCTTGAGAAATACTGTGAAGCACTGTACTGTGAATCCTTTACAAGCTAAAGTGATAATACTGTAATTTTAGGATGGCAAAGAAAGTGTGAGCCATGAGAAGTTTGGAAAAGTCTTCAAGTGGAACTGTTTGAGCTTTTAGAGAAAGTTGATAAATAAATTCTTGTTATGTGTATAACCTTTTTGTGCTTTAAAGGATAATACACCAGGTACACTGGGCCCCAAAACAAATACGTTCCGTAAACAAGCAGAAAGAAAGAAACAAGCCAACCTTCTGCTAAGTCCAAGGTTCAAAACATGGTGATTTTGATTCTTAAAAACTAGAACTCAATCATAGAAAATAAAATTATAACAGAAATGGTGAAAATTAACTTCTCATTTTACTCTTTAATAGTAAAACCAAAAATGAAGCACTGTACAGGGATTATTGATAATTCTTAAGGACTAGAAATTAATCCTTTCTTTTTTCTGACCCCTAAACCCTGAACAGCCTCTTTAAATGAAAAAGAACCTCAATGTGCTTTTCTACTATGTTTTCTGTTGCAGCTTCTCTTCCAGATAGAATTTATTTGAGATTTGTTACTAGCTAGTTCATGAGAACTTTTGTCTCACTATTTAAAAACAGGAGAATTGTCAACGAGGAGCATTTTCAGCATCTGCTTTTCACAGCTGATATCTTCTGGCTCCATAACTTTATTTCTCTGAAAGCCCCTGATGACCAGATTTCACACTGTGGCTTGCTTGAAAATTATGGAATATGCACACTGTGAGTGGGACTCTGGGGACTTGTATTTTCCACATTTCCACTGCAAAGAAAAACCTGCATTGAGTCTAGTAATATATCACTGTATTACAACCATCAGGGCATTTAATTTACAACTTAAATCAATTGGGACTTGCTGATGCTAGACAGTAATATACTGTCAGTTTAAAACCCCTGGATATCGCAGCTCAATTCATGACGGGCTGTCAGTCAGCAGTGACAAAGTGAAAATTTATGGTTTGTAAAAATCCAGCAGATAAATTGCAAGGAAAATGCACTTTGACTTAAGCAGCACACTGTGTGAAAATGTGTTTTTGTTGAAAGGACTGCGTAAGGTGACAGGAAATTTCTTCTATTAAATAGAAACACTTTGCTCTCTTTATTTTATGGTGTTTTAAAGGGCCTATTTACTGCTTGAGACTTTTAAAGAAATGCAGTAAACTGAAATCTATATACTGGGTGTTTTTCTTTGGTGATGTAGGGATAGTGATCTTGTGTAGATTTTTATGACCTCACTGTAGCTCACCAGCACTCCACAGAAGGTTGGTAAGTGCAGTTCAGTGTGTGTTGGGAAGAGGGAATACACACTGAAAGCTGCTGCTGTGGCACTGAAATGGCCATGAGTTTTTAAGAAACAGGATGCTTTTTAGTGTTAAAGAAATATGAGGAAGACAGGAGAGACAGATTCCTATGCAAACAAAGGCCTTATACCTCAAATGTCATGAAGGCAAAAAGGAGAACTTTCTCTCTGTGGTAGTTTCATGGCCTGTGTCAGCAAAACAAAAAGTGAATTGGGAACCCATTGGGATCCATCTGAAAAAGGTCGAAATGAAAGAAAAACACTTTTGTACATATGACTTCTATTTCCACTGTACCCTAGGTTTTGACAAGAACCATAAATAATTTTTTTTTTGTGGTGGAGGGAGAGATTGTGTTGGGTTTTGGGCTTCGTTTGTGATTTCTTTTGGTTGTTTGGTGTTTCTTTTGTGTGTGGTTTGGTTTCAGTTTTGTGGTGGATTTTTTGTTTGGCTTTTTTAGCATTTGCGGAAGTGTGAAAATAGCTTTAAAAAGTTCCAAGTTTTCTCCACACCTAAACTGGCCAGTCCTGAGCAAAAGGCTTCAGCCATTAAATTAGCATGTGAGTTTATTTTCATGAGGCTTCCCACCTTTTGCGTCTTCATGAACAATTTTGAAAAAAAAGAATTGATTGGAATGCAAATTTTGAATTATCATGTATAGTGAGAATGAAGCATCCTTTAACCTAATTTGCAGAGAAGTGAATGCTACAAAGAATCTACAAACAGGAAAAAGAGGCAAATTCATTAAACTTCACCTAATTTGTGTATTTTTAAATAAAGAACAATATTGTTGACTTGAAAAATTAGCAATTGCAGGTTATATATAATATTTTGGCCTTGCCTCTTGAAATATATGGTTTGTATTCTAAACACATTTTTCTGTGCTGTACACTTCTAGTGCTGTTCTGATCTATTACATACTGTAATTAACACCCATTCTCTGTTTTGAGATTGAATACTACTGTCTCCAAAAGCTATTTGAATATGAAATCTCTTACTACACTGCCCAAACAAAAGAGTATTAAAGGCATATAAAACAATTTTTGTCTTATGCCCCTTCACTGTAACTCAGTCTTGACCCCTCAGGGTACTTAGTTTCCAAATCAGAGTAGGAAAGTTGTAATTTTTGTCCTCATATTTTCTTGAGATTTGGCCATTCTGCTGAAAGTCTCCTGGCTGACAAAAAATATGAAGGGTTACTTTTTAAAATTAGTTATTTCTGATATGACTGATAGTCATAGAAACATCACAATACAGAAGATATAAGTGGCACAGGAATTAAATTAATTTCTTGAACCCAAGAATAATTGAAAATTATTTATGGTCTATGACATGACAAACTATGGAGCTATTAATTCATAATCTTTATGCAATTTTTTCCCCACATAGGTCATAAATCCTAAAGACTTTTAGATTGTTATCCTCACTGCATGTATAGGTACCCAAGGCTCAAGAGATCAAGTAAATTCTTAATAATCTCAAAGTGACTCAAAGCAGGGAGAAAAAATGTCATCTGATTATTTCTTTGACTGACATTTTTGAATCATGAAATGAATTGTAATTGTTAATATTCTTCAGTAACTGATAAAAAGATCTTTCTTCAAATAATTATTTATGTAAAAGTCATGATTGAGATGTAATCCTGAAGCTCTTGAGGACCCATAATTATATGTTAAATTTTATAACTCTTTTATACATGTAGTATTCCCTGAATTTAAAATCATATTCTAATACATATTTTATCCAGAGGACGGTCTTGCATTTCTAGAAAAGACAATTCTTGTTGAAAAAATGACACTTGTTGCTAGTGTCAGATTTTATATTTTTGAATTTCTGCATTAATTTCAGTTTTAAAAGATACACTTAGTGTTCTATTGCAGAGGAAAAAAAATCCAAACACATTCAAAAAATTGAAATTAATCAGAAATACTTGAGATCATGATTACATTGTTTGTTTGGCTCTTGCATTCTCTCCTTTTTTTTCTTTTAATTTATTTTCTTTTTCTTGTTAATCTAGGGGAAGATTTTTATCAGATGTAGAGGAATACAGTCATTAAAAGTTAAGGTTTAAAAAAAATCCAGCTTCACATCAATACTGATCCTTTCTATTGTGAAATTACTTTTTCCACCTCATTTAACGATAGAAACTTGGCAACCGTGATGTGCTTCTATTTTATTTTTAACTTCACATCTGATAGATGCATGTGTGAGAGACTTGGCAATTACAAAGATGTTTTTGTTACTTACTATGCAGTAGGCTCCCGCCCTTTAGTGTGCAGTAGGATTCTACTATTACAGAGTATGAAACCTCTGATAATTCAAGATGAATTTTCAGAAGACAGGCTCGCAGCTGTTTCTTTGCTGGAGACACATTTACACTGTAGTACATCTGTGTCTGTAGTCAGCAGTGTCCTTCTAAGAATCGTGATTCCCAGTCAGAAGCCCAAACCTTGTCTAGAATTTATGAGTGTTTTTCTCAGACTATGCAGAGCTTTTTTGCACAGGGCTGGGCTTTTTAAGCAATCAGCCAAGTGGGGCAGGCAGCCCAAGCTGCCAGTAATGACGTTATTAAGGGGTGCTATAAAGGGGGCATAAAGAGAAGAGTAGGGTAGGACTGGGGGAGTGGGGGATCAAGTTGTTTTTGAGGTCAGTTATTTGGCTTTGTAGAAAGATGTTTCACATCACTCAGCGCAGCTACTGCTGGGTGGCTTTGTTTTGTAGGAACGTAGATAGAAATATGTTCTTTGCCACAGAAACCATGCCATCTGAGAGCAGGTAAATTATTTGCTTGTAAGGTTTTTGAGAAATACATCCAGTCTTTGCTATTGAGCATGTAGAAAATCTGTTCTGAACACTTATTTTTCTAAGAACCAGTAAAACTGAGAATCTTTTGCTTATTTTCATCACTAGAATAAGACAGAAGATAAAAAATCATTAGTGAATCAAGTCACTGTATATGTTACATAGGGTGAGTTTTGGGAATGTGGAGTCAGAAAAAGCAGAAATTGAGCTTATCTGTCAAGGTAGTGGCCTGTGTAATGTTGTTTGGTTACCACAAGCACAGATTCACAGTTGAGAGACTAATATGTGCCATATCAAACAGGTGTGACTGTTCAAGTATTGTAGGCTGATGAATTGATGCAAGATTTTAAAAACGATAAAGAAAAATAGACTGTGACGGAATATAATGAAAGGTGGAAAAGTCATTACTTTGATAAAGTCAGTTGGCTTTTCTCCCACTCATTTTGTCTACGGCAGGTGTACTATAATTTCCTCACAGTTGCATAGCAACTGGACCCCAAATGTTTTAGTGTTTAGCAGTAATTATAGTTCTGTTGAAATTGTTTCAACAGAAAAAATTCTTTTTTGAGTGCTTTTCCTTCTTCCCTGGTTTTAGTGCATTTGCCAAGATGACGGCTTTCTCTTTGAGGAAAACCACCTGTCAGGAAATGAGGTGAAACAAGCAGCTGTGTATCCCCTCGCTGACAAAGTGGGTCTGTTGTGCTTTGTCTGTAAGCAATGAATGTGCTTCCCAAAAGATGAGTGTATGGGCTCCAGACACTGGCTTAGCTCTCTATACAGCCAAACATTAACTGTCTAGACCAATTAAAAATTACCTGGACATCTCTGAAGGCTGCTGTTTCAAGTACCAAAGAATTTACACCTCTAACTTATAAAAAGGACATTAATAACTGCTCATGTTGAAATATCAACTGTCCCTGGAAACAAAAGGTTTCTAGTCTCTGTGTATAATGATGAATTGTAAGACAGAAAAAATACACTGCTCATATTATGCTATCCTCTAGTTAGATTTGTTAATACAAATTGTTCCACTGTAGAGGTATAGTCTTTCTCCAAAGTGGATACAACTTTTGTTATACTTGTACTTTAAAAAAATTGGACTCTTAATAAAGATGTCAAGATACAAAAGAGAAAATCTCTGCCATGGGTTTTGATCTACTAAGACTACTAGTGATTAAATCTAGCACACATGACACATTTAAACTTTAAACCTGGAAACTTTACTGTCTTGCATTTTTCTCTGCATTCCCTGCATTGCCTTACAGAAGGTCACAGACATCCCAATGAGTCAGATGGAACAGTATCTGTACAGTTTCTATTTGCATGTGTTTAGAAGGCTGTTTCTTAGGACAAAAAACCAGTATTTAAAACTGTTAGGATCATTTTGCAAAAGGGAAAAATACATATTTACTGTAAGTCTTTGCATAACACAAGGAAAACCAGAATAAAGTATTGTAGCACCACTTATCTGACTGACTGTCAGTGGTGAATTATTTCTCTGAATTGGACACTGAAATAAGATACAAATTCCTATTTTGAGCATTTCAGAAATCTATTCTAGAGGATATAGCAATACTTCCAAATTGTAAGTTACAAAATGAAATTCTCCATTACACTCATAATAAGAAAAGAGTAGGAGGTTTTTTGGTCTACTTCCAGTTAACAAATTGTGCTAAATATCTTTATTGTCTGAAAATTTCTTTTCAATGAAATTAGCAGCGTAACTTGAACTGAAAGAAAATACTGATTTACTTGTTACTGGAGAGCTTTGTTGCACCACCTTTGGCATGACTTTAGTAAGAAAATAGATTTCCCTCCTTTGATTAGGAATGATTCTGATTATTATTGGGAAATGCAATAAATAATGCTTGAATTAGTTTGTTCAGCTCTTTCAGTTATTAGAATTTGGGTAGAAAAAGTTAAGGTGAAAAAGATTTGGCAACACACGTCTGGAACCTTTCTTATTGCAAAATTGCTTGATACTACTACTATTGCATATGATAACACTGAAAGAATGGATATGAATGCCACAATTCATTTCAATAAAATGGTGGCATAACTAATGCATGAGTAACAGAGGAGCTGCAGCACTTCATTATTACCTTCAGTTCCAGTGTTCTACGGCTCTGCGTGAGGGAGTCCTGCTACCTGAGATTGTTTAAAAGAACACATAAAATATGGTGTAAATAAATGGTAAATATAATCATTTTCTAATCAAAAAGGCATTTTTGATGTCTCACTCTGTAACCACGACTTCTTCAAAACCTGCTAAAATTAAGTATAAACATCAAATCCAGGACTGAACCTGGTTAAATGACTCCAATATGAAATAATCTTCAAGTGTCTCACCCCTTTTAAATAAAAGACAGAATGTACCATTGAGGACAGATATCAAGACTAATTAATCAGGGAGACTACTAAGTGGATTTTATGGGCTCAGAACAACAATCTTACCTTGGCCTGTCCATTCAGGTTAATATTGATTGGATAATGGAAAATCACTTGGCTGGATGTCTTTACAACCTAGTTTTAGTTAACTACCTGCCTCATTTACAGTATTTTGTTTTAAATGTCTAACAAAATTGAACTGCTTACTGGGGTATACACTAGTGTTGCAAAAACAGAGTACAGGGACATTTCTGATCAATGTCTTCCTGGACAGTGAGTGTTATCTGACATGCATCTATGTAATCATGATGACTTCTCCTTCTTCCTGTTTTTTTTCTAGTAAGGATTGTTTTCTCTTCTGCATCTGTTAACTCAAATGAAGAATATATATGAAGTTTGGAGACGACATTGCAGATATCTTAGTACTCCATATTTTCAGCCTTTAAAATACTTTCTAGTGTTTATAATGCCCTTTTCTGTAGATGTTCTTTGAGATGTGAATTAATTTTGGTAATTGGTGAACCAGAAGATTGTTGTTTCAGATGCTAATGCTTTTATTGTTGCTGAATTAAAATGAAATCCCATAATAATTAAGATCTAAGTATATGTTGTAAAAATAGCAGTATTTCCCTGTAAATATTACTAGACTTGAATGCTTGCCCATCTAATACATATATTCCTAAATATCCCAAATTAACCCCCTACTGCTGTAATTATGGCTTGCATTTGTTATGATCAGCATACATCAAAACTTAAATTTCGCAAACAAAGACCTACTACACCATTCTTAAAAATATTTGGATGAGTCACTGTGGAACTCTGGTCCATGACATTCATTCTTTTATCAGATGTCAGTAGCAAATTTACGTAGAGATTTAGAAAATCAAAACATTCTTCTTGGCAAATGGTCTTGTGACTTGGGGATAAATGGATTTTCTTGGAATTTGGAGCAGTTACTTTTCATTCTGAGACATTAATTTGAACATTAGCAATCACAAAGCTTAGGATTCAAAGTTATACAAAATCATAAATGTTAGCAAACATCAGTTGCACTGCCTCTGGTTTATTCTTTACTCCTATGTTGGACAGTCTAGTTTTCAGCTCTGAGTGTCCAGTGCTTTTTTTCATTATGGACACTGTTTGGATTTTTCTTGTTTTTCTGATCTGTCTCACAATGTTAATCTAACAAAGTCATAAACACATTGAATTCTCTAGGTAACAAGCCAAATTGAGAGAATTCTTGTATGCAATCCAGTGTGGAAAGAGTAATCTCTTTCTCTTAACACTACACATTGTGTAACCTTACTGGGGACACTGAGATGAGGAGGAGTTCTTTCCATCTTTATTTTGGATATCAAGGCAAAGATCCTTGGGCGATGCAGTTGGTTTATAACATTAAAAACATAATGAAACTGGCTTGGATTTCATTTGAATGGGATGTGATCTGGATCACAGTTAACTTTTTATTAAATGCAGTGTTTGATGGGAGTTGACAGGTGTGCAAGGCATTGATGCTCACTGCTGTAAATAAATGTTGTGAAATGCAAAAAACTAGCTACAGGTACAGAATCAACCGTATCTGATTAATGATGGCATATATGGAGAGATAAGTAATAATGCAAGCAGTTGTTACTTAGTGCCTTACTGTGGCAGAAATTGTTAAATAATATCATGAAAATACATCTCCATAGAGAATGGAGCGTGGTTTGACTTACCCTTTAGATGTTTTATCATAATTATTTCAACATGAATCACAAAAATTCGAGTGCTCCATACCTCTAATCATTTTCATGGCCCTCCTCTGGACTCATTTCAGCAGGTCCACATCCTTCTGGATGCAGCACTGCAGGTGGGGTCTCATCAGAGCAGAGTAGAGGGGCGCAGAATCCCCTCCCTCGACCTGTTCACACTTCTTTCAACGCAGCCCAGGACGCAATTGCTTTCTGGGCTGTGAGCGCACATTGCTGGCTCATGTAGTTTACAGATGAGTTAATGTTTTCCTAGTATCTTTCTTTAAATGTCCAAAAACTTAAATAATTTTGTTTTGTTTGCTTTTTATGGAATCTATAGGAAAAGACATGCATATGAGAAAAATGTTAAGAGTAAAAATAAGAAAAAACCTGTTTTGATTGCTCCATTCTTGTCTTCCGTTTCTTCAGGAGCCAAGACTTTTTAGAGGAAACAGGTATTATAGTCATATGGTGTTTAGAAAGCATCACGTTCACAGATGACAGGGATATGAAGTAAATATTATTTGATACTGTATATAATGATTTTATATGTAGGATAGATGTATAATAAATGCCAGTGGAACAGCTAATGCTGATATTTTTAACCACAATGAAGAAATCTCTGATGCACATCTTAGAACCCAATTAGACTGAAAAATATACCATGCACTTGCTTAAACATCAAAATATTCAACATGTTGCATTGTAATAGGAGCTATCCAGGGTAGTGACCATGCAAGTTGTAGCAATCTCTGATGAATGAACATCTGGCAAAGTCTAATGTGTAACAGTTGCAATGACTTTATCAGTTGTAACTTTTAATTGACAGCTAAAGTAACTTTCTCATCTGTGAAGTCCCATAAGTTCCTAGACAGGAGGAATAGGAAGATCATCTAGATAAATCTTCATGCTCTTTTTTGAAATGGTTCCTAAATTCTAATAATGTACTTTGTTTAAATATCTATGGTTGACCCATTAATAAGTAATTTCTGCTAACAAACTCCTTCGTAATGTGTCACTTAAATCTCCTTCAAGCTTTATTTGGTTGGGGTTTTTTGTTTGGTTGGGTTTTTATTGCTTTTCCAACTCTGTTTTATTTATATCAGTGTGGTAGAAAAAATTGAAGATTGTATACCCACTGAGATTTCTTTAGGAGTGAGTATGCAAAATAAGTCTCTTAGGCATCTGAAACTTGATACATCCATGAACTAAATTTACCTTTTCTCTGGGACAAAACCACTCATAATTTAAAATGACTTTTCAACTGTGCTGGTTTTGGTTGAGGTAGAGTTCATTTTCTTCACAGTGGCTGGTATGGGGTTGTGTTTTGGATTTGTGCTGAACACAGGGCTGATAATACAGAGATGTTTTTGTTCTTGCTGAGCAGGGCTCACACAGAGCCCAGGGCTTTTCTGCTTCTTGTACGGCCACAGTGGTGATGAGAGAGTTCGGGGTGCATGGGAGGTTGGGAGGAGACACAGCTGGGACAGGTGACCCCAAATTACATTTGCAACCTTCTTTTTTTTGGTGCAAATCCACTGATAATATATAAGAACTTGACTAGGAAAAAAATTGTAATGGATTCCACTTGAAATGCTTTCCTGAGTTACCATTTGCAACTTCAGTCTGGATTTCTAGACAGTTGCAAATACCTTATTTACCTAGCCATGTTTCTTTGCTTCACTTAGGAAAATGTCTTATAAATGTCAAAAATCAGATGGGACTTGTCCTTGAGAAATCTTTTTCACTTACTTTTTAGCTTAATTTCCTAAGGAAATTAGGCTTCTGCAATCACACTGTGTGTGTCTGTTCTTCCTGATTAATAACCTCTTTTCTACGAAATTTGACATTGACCAGAGGGATAGAAGTCTCAAATATAATTAAATCCCTATGCACTGCAGGGAAGTAGGCAGCTAGGTAAATGAAAAGTGCCTTTTATAAGATAAAGACTGAAAATTCAACACATCCAGAGACACTAGTGAATCCAACCAGGAAAGGTATTACTTATTCCCTGACCTTGGAGAAATTTCAATAAGTGCTCAACATATTATGAGACACCAGCGAATTTGTAGGGTGCTGTTCCAGATGAAACAATGATGACTTTTGACACTGATCATGTTTAAGTGAAGTACCTGATGACTTGATGACTTGTTTAGGTTTTTTTCAAACCTGAACATTAGTTGATAGATTTAGAGTTTCTGATCTTTTTTCCCCAAATTTTATATATGACTATGCTCACAATTCTGTCTCTTGAAACTTATGAGTTTTTGCAAAATGTCATATATAAACATCATGGCTA
>VZTH01012693.1:58846-145825 GCA_013397815.1 Aleadryas rufinucha
TTTTTTTTTTTCTTTCTCTCGGCTTTTCTTTTGGACTTTCCTCGGACGCTTGCTGCTACCAATAAACATCTTCTACCTCGCAGCAAGAGAGTTGTGCTCGTTTTTCACACAAAAGGATAATAATTGTTCACAGCTACTTCCGAAAGGCTGTTGACAATACTAAACGTGTAGATATACATATATATATAAAGCTATATCAGTATATGTATGTATCATTTATCTAAATTTTTCAGAACTTCTTTCCTAATCTTACCTTTTATTCTCACTTAAAATTAATTTGTTACTATATGACTATTTAAAGACTACAATTATTCATTTTGCTTCATATGGTTTTTTATATACCCCTAAACTAACATGGATGGGAAAAAAATACTCTTTTGCTTTTCTTTTTATTGCTTTTTTATGTCTATGTTCTATACCCACAATACAGCCCGTATTCTTTGTATTTTTCCTTTCATAGAAAACTGTATTTCCATTTGCTGTAGAATTCTTGACTTTCAGACTAATAACAAACGTCTAGAGACATAACTGTTCATCAAGATGCTATGGTGTATTTAATACAGTCTCTTTCATCAGCTGCAAGCTCTCTAGTGTTCCTTTTACATTTCATACTATGTTCCCCTACTGAAATATAGCTTGAGGCAGAGGGTGAATAAGTAAGTTTTGATGTTGTACAGAATTGACCATAGGTATTCAAATATTTCCCAGAGACTTCTTTTTTTTTTTTTTTCCTTCTAAACCTTGAAACTTCTGTAAGGCTTTGTAGATAGTCTGAATTCTGTTTTCTCCACTTTATAAGGGTTTATAATGGCAACTGTCTCTTGGATCAGTAGTGAGATTTAAATAATGCTTTTCTTATTAAAATTTGACTGATTTTTTTAGAGAACCTACATGCAACACAAGAATGAAAAAAAAAAAGGCAAAACAAAACAAACCCCTTTTGGCTCAATCAGAGTTTTGGTTTTGTTTTGGGTTCCTTTCTATACAACCTGTACATCTCCTCCAAAGCTGTTTCTGTCATTATTTATCTACAACAGAAAAAAAAATGCTTATAAAAAAATACATGCTCACTTCTTTGTTATTGTTAATATTTTACCAAAAATATAATTATAGGAAAATTTAATTATTTTATTTTTGTGCTTTTCTCTTTAATTTGATTGTCTGAAGAAAGTAATCTGCATAGCAAAAGGGCAGATGGAGCTGGAAAATTAGTCTTCAGAGCATGGCTAGTAGTGCAAGCTGCAGATCAGAATCACGTTGTCAAATTGTCCCAAGTGTCTTTCTTGCTTTACTTTAGTCCGCTGAAAGATGCATGATTCAGAAATGAGGAATTCTGGCCCAGTGAGTTTGTATAAGCAGAAACAAAGCCTTTGATTTCATCTATCAACTTACATGTTTTGAATAAATATTTTTTTCCATCTCACCAAAATACCTTGAGTTTTGACTAAAAAAACTCTTTACTGTATCACACTGCTATTAATTACAATGCAAAAGCACACATGGGAAAGCTGCTTAGCTTTTCCAATTTTTCCATAAAAGTTTACAACATTAGAAGACATTTGTGTGCATAGCTGAAAAACTGGCTCCAACTAGCAATCAAAATAAATTCCTTAACTCTTATAATTATACTAAGTCTCTTCCTCTAATAAAGATGTGCAGCAGGAAGCCAAGACTTTTTTTCAGTGTTTATTTTGGAGGATAAATAACTCGCTTTCTTGTAATTTCAGTGTTATATTTTAGTGTGTGTACATTCTAATTCGTAGGGTATTAGTGAAGTTCTTCTTTAGACTGTCACGTGGGGAATGGATGGTCCTGTGCTTCAGGGGTCTTGGGCAAGATAATTCTCTGCTTGGGTTTTCACCATGACATTTGTAACATGACCAAGATGTGTCAGAAATGGTAGGGATGCTTGAATTTTTCAGCTGTAGTTCCATTTTGCCACAGGTAACCACATATCATGCACTCTCTTTCAGAAATGATAAAGCTTTTTCCTGAAAACAGTTCAATTATTACTGAGGAACATTAAGAGCTTCAATTGATAACATTCACTCACCAAAAGACTAGAAGGCGTGAATCTGTCAGCTTTCCAAAGGGAAACATTGTGATTCAGATTGACAAGTATGCTCAGTTAAGGTTTAGCCGAGCACTAAAGGCGTTCTTTAGGTTTTCTGAGAACAAAATTGTCAAATATCTGCAAAATCAGCAGTTTTCTACTTTTTTCTTTCCCTTTTAAAAAACAAATTTCTCACACATACTATTGACAGCAAATTTCCAAGCAGCACTTGAATATTTTTATTGTCCTTATTTAATAGCTAGCTAGAACATAGTGAAGTTAGATCTAACTATTAATTTAGAGTACGTGAAAATCCTAGTAGGTATCTCATCTAAACTATTAGGCTTTTCATTTGTTAGTCATTCTTAAGTGTCAGACTTTTCCACTGTCTGCCTGAAGCAAGAGTTATTCAAGGACTGATTTTGTATTTTTTTTAAAACTTATTCAGCAGGAGGTGATATCCTCTGCAAATCCTAACTAGATAATTATGTCAGGGTCTTTTTTTTTCCTAAACTCTATAAAATCCATGACTTTAGCAAATTTTGTCATCAGCTTCTCATTTGTGCTTCCTATTTTAAGAGACATCAGTACTTGGACATGCTACACTTGATTCCTCATGCCAACATGTTACTAAACCATCATGAATATTGCTTTCAAACCAATGTTTCATGTGCATCAATTTAAGAAACAAAATGCTTTTATTGAGAACACCTTTTAGAAGTTCCAATGTATTGTGTCTGTAAAATTGAGAGTAAAAAGAGACTGTGGGTAATTTGTCACAGGTCATAGTTGTTTAAGGGTGACTTATAAAAACTATTTTTTTTTCCCTTACTGCCAATTACAAGACTTGTAATTTAATAATCACATTGTAAAGCCTAAGAATCTAAACAGATCTCAGAAGAGGATGGGAAAGTGGGTGTAAGTCATGACCCTGATGCCTCTACTCTACTTCTTCCTCTTTAAATTCTCTTACTGGCAGTTAAGAGCACCAGATGTTCTGAAATCTCCTGTTTGGTACTAGTTGGTTGTTTTGTTCCACACCCTGGGTGAAATTCAGGTCAGCCTGTTTAGTCCATCTGACTGCTCAGCTGGAAAGAGTTGAATAGTGCTTCAGACGTCCAAGAAATCTAAGACTGATTCCCCAAGTGACATTTGTAGCTTAAAAAGAATAATTTTCTATTTTGCTAATTTAAAAGGGCTTGCTTGTGAAATGCAATTTTGTTAGGGATTAAAAAATACAGTTCAGGAACTTTCAGTTGAATCAACCAGGCTTATCTCTTAGTACAATGAAGTGCTTAGATTTATTTCATTTCTGTAATTAATACATAGTAAATACACAGAAGAACTATTTTGTAATAAAATAAAACCTCATATCATCTAGCCCTTCTTGCAGTGTTTTTAGAAATGCCTGAGGTACACCTGTATGATGAAATCTATCTAAAATCTCTTAGGCCTACACAGCTGGCCTGTCCTAATCACTCTTATGTGTGTACCTAAGCACACCTAGCAAAGGCAAAACAATGCTGATTGACCTACAGTCTAACAATGAAGACAGACCACAAGCATAGAAATAGTAAGAAACAGCTCTAACTTTTCTATTTCTGAAGATCCTGCTGAGAAGATTCCCTCCTCAAGGGATATGCTGTATATCTTCAGGTTGTCGGTAGGGGATTCCCTCCTCAAGGGATATGCTGTATATCTTCAGGTTGTCGGTAGGGCAGGAATCTGAGCTTCCTTTCAACAAACAGAAACAAAAGAGTTTGTGTAAAAATAGATAAATTATATGTACTAGTAATGAAAAATGTAGGGTGTTGTAGCGGAGTTTCTCATATTCTGCCACAGTTCCTCAGCCCAAGTACTGTCTGGACTCATGAGAAAAGCAGGAAAAGATGAGCCACTCCCATGTAAGGTGTGCATAGTGCAGTGCTGCCAGTACTCATCCTCTACAAATCCTTGTACCACCAATTGAAATCTGCAGCAGTAGTGTCAGGAAACCTTACATTCCTCTGAAGACTACTTCTCGGTAGATATCTGGATAGAATGAGCTTCCTGTGTTTATTCTGAGAGTATGGCATGTCTTTCATTGTTGTTCCTAGTGACAAGGGCTCTCTGCAGCATTGAGACTGGACTGGAGAACTGGAGGAGGAGCTGCACTGACCATGCTGCATCCCTGTGGTTTGATACTTCCCTGATGTGCTTTTCAGGCATTTAGCCTAGTGCCTTTGCATATTCCCCTTGGGAGTTTGTTATTTCTCAGCACAGCCATGGGCTCTGACACAGCTTGCTGCTGAATGTGCTACCATCATCCCAGGCTACCCTGTTTCCTTGCTTTTCCCTCTGCCATGGCCTCTCCTTGTAGAACTGAACATACATGCTAGAGGTTTACAGGAAAGGGCAAGAATAAGGTGGTGTTCTAAAAGTGATAGTGAAGCTGGAGTGAAGACACTAAAAAGCACTTTGAGCCACATGACTAACTGCCGCGGCTACCCAGGCAGCCCGGTGAGCCTGGNAACATAACAGAACAGAACTTTCTAGACATTAATTGCTTAATCAATGAACTTATTATTAAACATAAATTGACTTAGCCAATGAGTGACTTAGGGGCTAAGAGGGTTCTGGAATCAGGGAGGAGATGAGCCTTGGAGTGACACCCAGTGGGTGGAGAGGGAAAACCCATGTCTCCTCCTCGGATCTGCCCTCGGAGGCAGAACCCAAGGCGGGGAAATCCACCCACTAGATGTCCTCTCTGATGTACAGCCCAAAATGGGCTGACGCACCGCAGCAACTAACCTTTGCTATGCAGCCATCTACTTCTTTCACACAGCTTGAAGGGATTATCCTTTACTTTTCTGTCCGTGGGTCCTTGCTGGTTTATAATTTGCTCTTCAGTTTCTTCTGCTGCTGTAAAGCTGTTTCATATTATCCATGAAGCCATTCTGTCCCCAAAGGGTTACTTGAGTTTAAATTTGCCTCCAAGAGGCTTATGTTATTTTATGCAGTTTTGACTCTTTCAAGGGCTGTCTTTATTTCCCTTGAAGCCATCCCTGAGCCTCAGGGAGAAGCCCTTGTCTTCTAATGGATGCTTTGACTTTGTCAGAAGGACTGCTTGTACACATTGGTGAGAAAGTTAGTGAAATTATATTTTAATGCATGTGTGGGGACAAGGTGGTAGAATGCATCTATTACAGCAACTTAATATCTTGTGAGTTTCAGAGAAAGAGATTATTCTTTTCTCTCTGATTCAGCAATGCACCATCTGCTGCATACAGGTAACTTAGCTGTGAAACTTCTTGGGGTTATGAAGGATAACATAAGGGTATGGAGCAGGAGGGCCGCACATGCTATCCTTCAGGAAAGATGCCTTAGAAAATCAAGACAAATGCCAGGGTGCAGCACTTTCAATGGTACCTGCACCTTCTGATTTAAAACCTTGGTTTGAAGCATACTACCATTACCTTCTTCAGTCACTTGATAGGAAATGTCTGAGTGTTTCACTGTTTTTTCAAGTTAGAAGATTGCCTTTCTTAGGTTACATGGGGCAGCACTTACAGTGGCTTCTGAAATATATGTGTAACAAGAAACCAGAAGCTTGTAGGGAAAAGTTCAGTGGGAACTCACATGAATAAATTTTATAGCCTAAGGAAGTGAGCCTGTGCTCTCATTTTGAAACAAACTCTTTGACACTTCTCATTCTCAGTAGGCTGTTAAATATATTAACAAGAGGATTTTTCCAACCTGCAGTTTTGACTCCTGAACAACATCTTGTTGTCATGCAAAATTGTAACGACTATTTTTAGAAGCCAAACAGCAAACAATCTAAAGGTTTAACATATGTCTCACATGAAAAATTTAATGCACCATAGCCTTCTCTACTGTCAATGACACAAAAATCTGTGCAGATTATTCTTAGAAACTGGACACAATGTTATTCAGAATAGAGATGCACTATTAAAATGTTGATTAAAATACTCTCATTTCATCTTTGAGGAGCATGTTTCATAATGAATGTCTGTGGTGACACCACTTCTAGCAAACTCGCTTTTGCACCTCTTCTTACCTTGAAAATCAAAGCATGGATGCAATTTGAGAAGAGTGAGGGAGAAAATCCTTGACTATATATTTTCATTTTCTCTTCATGTTTGTTTAAAAAAAAAAAAAGAAGATAAAAATTGAAAAGAAGCCCCCAGGTTGGATTTGGATGCCCGGGAGGTGATTTACTGTAGTGCATTAATCTCTTCAGTGTGACTGTAGGCTATGGACCTGAGACAAATTGAGTCAGTCAGGCTCTGTCTCTTCATTTCTGTACTCACTTGTCAAGAAAACCTTGAAATAATAACAGAAAGAAGGTGGAATTGTTTGGAAAGGCAGCAGAGGTGAAAGTCAGGATGCAGCATCTCTTCTTAAGGCTAGAACAAGACTATATTCAGTTCTGCTAGGACACAAACACTTTTCAAATGGGCATCAGCATAGTCCAAAAGCTTAGTTTCTGAAAACATAAGAAGTTATGTATGCAGACTTTGCATTAAGATTCTGGTGTTGTACTGGAGGAAGAATATTATGGAACAAAGGTTAAAAACTCAGTCCAAAGATGCAGTAGCATTTTTGTTGCTTCACCAGCAAATTCACATAATACACAGTCCTCTGTCAGATAGATTCCCAGGCCAGGGAATCCAGAAGACTGATTTATAAAAGCTGGATACAAAGAAAGCAAGAATCTATTTGTGTGAAATAAATTGAATCTGACACACAAAACCTAGAAGACTACTCACAGCATTGCCGACATCCACTTGCTGCATACTTGCAGCTAGTGAATATTTGAGAATCAGATAGGATTAAATGTAGTGCCTGTGCCCCAGAAGATGCAGAGCTGAAATTAAAGCTTCAGAAAGGGGACTTTCAAGTGTAATTGGGGAAGCTTAGGTTATCACTCATATCTGAGGTAATGTTCCTTGCACAGGCCACTAATATCTTCCTTTGAGAACAAGGAAAAGAGAATTAAATACTTGGTTTCAAGAATAAAAAAATTGTAGTTAAGGCAAGGAATTATATCAGGGAGAGAAATGTACATATAGCTTATTTCCAGAAACAGCTACATCTCTCCAGCTGATAGAATCTGAGGGGTGCCTGACAACTCTCTCTCCGGCAGAGTAAAAAGCAGACATTTAAAAGTCATTGATCCTCATTGTCATCTCTGCTCATTTGTCTTTATCTCCAGACTTACTCCATCGGCGTCAAGCAATTTTTTTCTCAGTCCTTAGCTGAAATGAGTTTTCTTCTGAAGTAAGTGTTTCAATAAAGATGCTTTTTCTTCCATGTACCACTCAAATTCTGAGTGCAGGAGCTGCATTTCCTTCTACAGTGTAGCTGAATAAGTTCAGTCACTGTCCTCATGCCCTTAACAGTTTTCAGTTCAATTTGACTTTTACCTCATACAATAGAGCTCTAGGGAATGCTGTTGCAAAATATTACCTATTAATTCCTTTAACTGTCGAGATGCACTGCCATAGTGGTATTTGTGTCTAGTACAGAAAAACATACAAGAAATTGTAGAAAACATCCCATGAGACTCTAAACACTTTCTAACATGTCCTGAATGCTCGCAGTCCTTCTTCACTTCATCTGTATCAAATATCTCAGACTATAAAGAAAGTCTCAAAGCACTTTTTCTGGATCTACTCTCTATTTCAGAGGATTTCTCCACAGAAAGAGTGATTAAACATTGGAATGGACTGGCCAAGGAGGTGGTTGTGTCACCATCCCAGGAGGTGTTTTAGAAAACACCTGTGGCACTCAGTGCCATGGTTTAATTGACAGGGTGGTGCTTAGTCATAGGTAGAACTCGATGATCTCAGAGGTCTTTTCCAACCTAACTGATTCTGTGTCTGTAAATGAAGTTGATATCTCTTTTAAGGCCAATCGATATAGTTAGAATAATTAGACAACCTTTTAAGAAAACATGCATTACCTAGGCCTGAAACAGGAGAAATAGATTTCTAAACACAAACTTCAAAAAATTGCTCAGTTTTGACTCCTATTTCAGAGTAAGTCTCTGGAATAAAGATGTTTGGTGTGTAGGGGGCAGAAAACGAGTGGGGAGAAAAGTAGGGACTTACTAATTAAATTATGCAAGGAAAAGGAGACAATAGTTTATATCATACAAAATAGAAAGGTTAGGAGAGAACAGGAAGACTATAATTTACCTAACTCCAATTTTTCGTAGGTATGAAGAAAACCTCATAGAAATTAATTAGTTATTTTAGTTTGCACAATCTTCCTTCTCAGTAGTTTAACAGGTTCTTCTTTGGGTCCACAACTAAAAATATGGTGGAATGTGAATTTCATAGGATGCATTCCTTCATTAAAATTGTGTGGTCCTATGCATATTTTCTGTGGGAATTATTCTTATATGGAAAAGGTGCTTCATTTCACCTCCACATTTGCCATAAGAGTATGTTACACTGGATGAAGTATGCAGCTGTAAGATTTGTAGGGCGGTAATTGTTCTATGGTTGAGAATATTTATTGTAGTACAGTAGAGATTGGTACATTTTCTGTTCTTTATTCAAGGAAAACTTACATTCATTGAGTGTGCTTAAGAGCATGAGGAGTTACCTTTCCAAATCAATTTAGTGAGGCTGCAGGGCTGTTTGAAGAGCAAGAAGTTTCTTGTTTTACAACTTCTGGTTATTTAATGACACTTTGTATAGCTTCTGGGACAGGATGGGCTCTGACAAAAAAGATGAACATTTGGTGATGGGTGGAGGTGTCATCTTCTTAAACATTTCTTCACATGGTGTTTCACATCTCTTTCTGAAATGCTTTTCTACATGAGTAATTCTGATGTATATAAATCTTTATTGCTAAAGTGAGCACTACGAGTGATCTGCTGTATATAAAGGCTTTTGAGGAGCCTGTATATGTGCTGGCCTTTAGTTTTCCATTTATCACACTTGCAGGTTACACTGCTGATGTTGCTGTAGGGAAATGGTGCTGGTGCACGAGTGTTGCAGTGACAGTTTGATGGAGAATGGTTATTATTGAATTTGTGGTAAAAATCAATAAGGGAGTCCAGATTTCCAATCGAGATAATAAAGATGTCATCTATAAATCTTAGGTAGAGTGTTGACACAGTGATACAATTATTTACCTGCTCTTATTCATTGTAGTTCTTGAAAAGCTTGTCATAATACAGGACTGGAGAGAAGCTATCGAAAGATGACTGTGGATTGAGTTCTCTTCAGTAATTTTACTGATGGTCTGCATGATGGAATAGAGAGAAAGGATGACCTCTATTTGGTACAGATGTGAATGGCATTAAACTATTAAGATCTCTAAGACTCTTTCACAGGATTAGACTCAAAAGTACACTAATGGAATTGGGAAAATGACTGGAAAAAGCAGAATGGAATTTAATAAGAACAAGTGCAAGGTTAAGGAAGAAAAATGTTTTGCATAAAAAAAAAGATGAAAAAGCTGGTTAGGGAATGGAAAATGGAAGAAGCATAGTGGCTCCCAGTATTGTGGGGTTGCAAAAAGGGGAAATACTGCTCAGGATAAATTTCTTCCACTTAACAAGAGGCATTACAGACAGCTATAAATAAATTTTAAAATCTGATTGTATAATTTCAATAGACAGTTAAATGCTATTGTATTAAATGTGTGTTATATGTCACAGTTCATCCATCCTACTTAGGAGTTTGGCATCTATTTGTCATGTTGCCTCATTGTGTAAATATTTTCAATGTTGTCTATAAATGAAATTCTATTGTTGGGCAGTACTTAACATATAATTTAGAGATCTATACTTTTAAACTTCATCAGTTCTTTGAATGATTATTTACATATTATAACTCTTGACCTTCTGTCTGTGTGGAGTAAAATTATAAGGGCAATCAAACTACAATAATTGTGTAATGAGAACCTCAGGGCTTAATATTACCCCCCATTTCTCACAGCAGAATTTAGATTGCACTAACTGTTCATGTAAAATTACTGATTAATCTTGAAAGCTCATTCACCTGATGAATAATTGGTAGAAATAAATAGATGATGTATGGACAATTTCTGGCAGTAAATAGATTTTTCAAGTGAATTATTCAATTTTTGGCATATTCAATAACTTTACAAAACACTCGTGAACAAAAAAAGGTATTGTATTTACACATGTATGTACTTTGTAGTTTATTACATCATAATTGCTTCAGAATTGTTCAGTGACTGCATCTTTATTTTCTTCTATGTTAGATAAAACCTTGCAGATAAAAATTTCTAGCATAAGCTGCATCATAACTCAGTGCAGAGAACAGCATATTTTTTTCATGAAACAGCTATTTTTAATGGACTTTTGGATATCAAATGTTTGAAAAGGGGGAAAACGTGGAAATAGTTCTTTATGTGTTTTTCTTTACATTTGTTTGTGTAGGGTTTATAGTGCTGCACTATAAACTCTTATCCCCTCACTGTCCTTAAGCTCATTTGATCAACATTTACCTTTGACTGTCTGAAGCCCATTACCACAAAAAAAAATCATATTTGTTGAATAGCTGAAGTTGTGGAAAGCAATTTCTGACTGATAGACAGTGATTGTCCTGCTCTACTCTGTGCTGGAGCAGCCTTACCTTGAGTCCTGGGTGCAGTTTTGGGCACCACAGTATAAGAAGGACATAAAGGTAGTGATATCCAAAAGAGGGCCACAAAGATGGTGAAGTGTCTGGAGGGGAAACTGTATGAGGAGCAGCTGAGGTCACTTGGTCTGTTCAGCCTGGAGAAGAGGAGACTGAGGGGAGACCTCATTGCAGTTACAACTTCCTGTGAGGGGAAGAGGAGGGGCAGGCACTGATCTCTTCTCTCTGGTGAGCAGTGACAGGACCCAAGGGAATGGCCTGAAGTTGTGTTAGAGCAGGTTTAGTTTGGATATTAGAAAAAGGTTCTTCCCCCAGAGGATGGGTGGGCACTGGAACGGGATCCCCGGGGAAGTGGTCACAGCACCAAGCCTGACACAGTTCAAGAAGTGTTTGGACAATGCTCTCAGGCACATGGTGTGACTCTTGGGGTGTCCTATGCAGGGCCAGGAGTTGGGCTTCATGGTCCTTGTGGGTCCCTTTCAAGTCAGGATGTTCTATAATTCTAGAAGTGACATTTCCTTAAAGCTAGACAGGGTTTTACAAAGAGAGATGGCAGAATCTCTCTGCAGTAAGGCTCAGAATGATAAGGGGATCTACTTCTATGTTTTCTGTGGAGTGGTGATTTATTCAGCAAGATAATTGCAACCCCATGCCATCTCAGTCCTTCTGTTCACACACAGCATGCAGGATTTAGGATGGATATAAGATTGCATCACAAAGTTCAACATTATAAATGAAAGTAGAAACAGATTAAAAAATGTCCAGGAATAATCAAAGGATTGAAAGTAAAAGAAAAGTTCCAGCCATCAATCAGTTGCCTCCAGTGACAGAGAACTGACTTGAGAGCTTTTAATTCTTTCTCTTTTTTTCCTATACCTATGTATTTAATTGCATTTTGTTCTTCCATAGTCAGAGAAAACAAGATAAGGGTTTTTCAAATTCCTACTTTTTAATTTAATTTTCCTAAAAGCAGCAAAAATGCAGATTCCCATGTGTATTGGTTTGGCACGGCCTGGGTTTGGGTAGCAGGGGGGCCACATGGCTCCTGTGAGGAAGCTGCTGGAAGCTCCCCACCATGTCCGGCAGAGCCAATGGCTGATGGCTCTGAANGGCCTCACAGGGAAGGACTCCTCTCCCGGAGCAGCAGAAGGAAATCTTGGTGATGGACTGACCAAAACCCCCCTGCCCTGCCTCCCTGTGTTGTCAGTGGGAAGGAGGGAGGGGCTGGGAGGGGGAAAGTGTTTTAAGGGCTTATTTTATTTCTCATTTCCATCCTCTGATTCTCTTAGTAATAAATTTCACTTAGTAAACAAGGTTGAGCCTGTTTTGCCCTAGAAATATTTCTTCCGCTCTCCTTATCTCACCCATGAAGCCTCCGTTAATCCTTTTTCCTCTTTTCCCTCCTCTGCCCAGCTGTGGCAGGGAAGGGTGAGCGAGCGAATCTCATGGGTGCCCGGCATTGGGCCAGTGTCAAACCACGACACCATGACTTCTAATTAAGAAGTCTTTGAGTTAACAGTGATGGTATCATTTTAGTCTTCCAGGTAGGTAGTGTTTTGTGTTGTAGTCATTACAATGCAAAATACAATACTAATGCATTATTCTGTCACTATACTTCCACAACTCAGCTGTGAGGGGTTTTTTTATGTTTTGCTTTTCCTGATGATACCATATATTTATCTACTGCCTCTTCACCAGATGCTGTATAGCCAGATTGCTTCATTAACTTTTCTCTAACTAATTTCAGGATTGTCTTTTGATCATGCAAATCTGTGTATAACATCAGGTACTTATTTAAAGACCCATTAAAAGGTTCTCGTATACATCTAAAGGAAAAGAAAGGGGGGTAAGGGAGAAAAAAGAAAGGGAAGAGAGCAATGTTTGATAATTCATAGCAAGTAGTGTCTTTTTAAAGAAATGTTAGGTCCTTGATGAAAGCAAACAACAAACAAAAAAACCAACCCCCTCACTAAAACAAACAAAAAGCCCCAACCATGCAAAAATAACTATATGAAACAAAAACAAAACAAAACAAAAAGATCACAGATATTTTTGCCAGATACCAGTAGATTTGCACTGCTTTACAGCTCACCAAGTAGCTTCTGCAGGGAGAAGCCTATTCTGTTCTTGAAAAAGCTGAATTCTTTGCTTCATGTCCTTGATCTCTGAGGACAGATAACAGGGGGAAGACTGCATGAAACTCCCCTGTTTATTTTGAGTTGGGAAAAGTGGATCAGAAAGTTATACACAAACAGACACTGCTAATAAATATACTACTTGAGTATATGATGATAACAGTTACTTGTAATTTTCTTTGCAGTGGAAGCAGATAAAGGGAGAGATAAATCACTGTGTTATCTAGCTGACTACTCTGTATTAAAACATGTAATGCTTAACCAGTAATAATTTATTGCATTAGGATCCACTTTTGCCTTTCACTCTGCTGTTTCCCTGTATAGAGACATATTAACTCCTAAATTAAATGTAGGGTTGAGAACCTGAGGAGGTGTGGATACTCTACTTCTTGAAAGCAAAAGATAGTAAGACCCAACTTATGAAAGTGAACACTTTCACCCAAACAAGTATTACCACTTGTTCTGCTACTCACTTTCTGCTCTAACCTTAATTTCAAGATTCTTATTTCAGTTATCATCCATCTTAATGAGTTACACACAATAACTGAAATTTTGTACAATATCCTTGACTATTTAAGTTATCACAGAATAGTTTTGTTGCGCTCCAAATCCCAGTGATCCAGTAATTTTCATTTATTTTGACTTTTTCTAATTTTGTATGTAATTTTTTTCTGGTTTGTATGCAAGAAAATTATACCCCTAACTTATTCTAAAGTGGAAAAATTTACTTCCTTGCATTACCCATTACTTTATTTTAAATATGTCAGGGAGGAAAGATTTTCTTCTCCTCTTACTTCTGTTCGACGTTCAATTCAGTTGTTTGAGCTCGGGTTGGTCTCTTACTGTTACTAGTTTATGGCATCCATGATTATGTGGATTTTAACTGACCTAAAATACTGGTGACTCTTAAGGATAACAGCTAATTGCATTCTCATGTTGGATATATTTTATGCAGAAATATTTTATTAACCTTGGAATTTGTGTTATAGATTTGAATAAAGACTAGTCTTAACGTTATCTACTCACAATTTTGTATTTCAAGTTATTGATACAAAGCCTGTAGCTGGACACATTTCCAGAAAGTTCATTAGTGTATAACATATATAGAGGGTAAAAAAGTTCACCTAAAAAAGCAGTTTGGTTTTATTTGAATAAAAGTGGGCTCCTCCTCAGCTGTCAATGGTATAAATCTATCTCAGAAATGAGATCAGTTTTCAAGCTGCATATTAAAATGCCATCAACTTTAGAACTTCCTTTTATATTGATAAGATATATGTTATCCTCTTTCTCTCAGCAAGGACATGTGATAATCTAAACACAAACTACACATGGGAACTAGAGTAATTGGTGGATTAAATCATAGTATATGCAATTAAAGCATAAATTAAGCATAGGTGTTTCTATTTATCCTGAAATACAACCAGATGGTGCATATGTGCTCAGCACAAATGCACAGTGACAGTGCCTATGTCAGAAAGGTTGATTATTAGGATTTTAAACTAACATTTTTGAACAAGATACTGAATATTCACTTCTGATGCCAGATCTGTAACATGAACTCTTTCATAGACAAGGTAAGTTTGCTACTGAGATCATTGAATTCTTGGATAATGCACATACAATTACATAATTCTTTAATCATTTGCAAACTTCATTCAACATTGTAACAACTGTGATTTTGAAAAGAATTTTGAAAATGCCCTTCTCTGAAGCAAGCTGGCTGTTTTTATCCCTTCTGCTCTGTCTATTGCTTTAAGTCCTCCCAAATTTATGCACACGTATGAAATGAAATTGAGAAGACTGTAACAACATATACAATATCTTGGTCATGAGTCATCCCATATATTACAGAATACTGGTTTATGTATCCTGTTGTCCTTTCAGTGTGAGTAGAAGTTCTACCAGCCAGTCCACATAACCGTGCCGAACACAACATAAGGTTGTCTCAGTCTTTTCCTTCTGTTTTCCAGCTGCCCTCTCCCTTACTTCTTGGAGGATTGATTCACGTATCAGCATAAGGCTATGCAAGCTCATTTTAAGTTACCATCTCCTAAGTTTGGAAGCAACATATATTTTTCTTTATAAATTGCATATATTTATGTTCTTTCACATTTTGTCACTACTTGTGTGATAACGTCAGTAATTCCGAGACTATTTTGCAGATGCTTCATTAGGCTTCTTGTTATCATTGACTTTCAGTTGTCAAGTTTGCCACAGTACAATAATGCTGAAATTATAATTGCATCAGATAGTTTTATCTCGTGCTGAAGGATATATGCTTCGTTCTCCAGATGTCCAAAACATGTAGGCGCTTTCTATATTCGTGCATTTTGTTCCTTATCTTCTATTCCACTGCAGTTTGTAGTTGCATTAAAATATATAGGGCATCAAATGGGTTTCACTGCTGATCACTGAACAGAGCTATCTTGGCCTTTTCAGGCTGTAAAGATGCTTCTTGTGCAAGTACTTGTTTCAGGCCTTGTTCTGGGCTGTCAGCAGCAAAGACCCACCCTCAAAACTCCAGCATGAAAGCAATTTTACTTTCTTTGAGTGTATATGAGGACAGCAAACATGGAAGTAGTTTTTCTCTATATTGGTGACAGGGTGCCCATCACAGTTATGCTACTCTGAAATTGTCCTGTCTTTGTCCATGTTTTAGAAACTGTTGTGGATTTCACTGCACAGAGCCAGATGGGATCACACCCAATATCTTATCTCATCCCTGTTTAATATTGGCTGTTGCAGTTCATTCAACAACATTTTGTATAACAAATGATAACTTCCCTAAGCCCATAGACTCTCAAAGATATAAAATATGAATATAGTTGCAGTTTGCTGTGTTCATTTTCTTAGTTGTTTTTTCCTAGTAACATTTAGTATCTGAAGCCTAATTCTCAAATACTGTGGATGAACCATTCATTTTGCTTCCAAATATCTATCTTGAAAGTACTAGGAACATAGAACCTCATCTTAAACTGAAGTTTCTTCAGAAAGAGCTTCTTTGAGGTGCCTCAGAAATCAGCTAGTGTCTTCTAATATCTTTAATGAGTATAGCTTCATTTCATTCAGATAGGATGTTTCAGACAATTCTGTAATATAGGAAACCTGGTTTGCTCATTTAAATTTTCTCCTGTGGTATAATAGCATTAAACCCTCACTCACAGAGAAAATGACCTCTGACTTCAGCAAATTCATTAGCCTTGCCTTCAGAGGTTGTTCTTGCATTAGCAACTTCAACATTTATTAACAAGTGGGAGAATACTGAACCCAACACAAATTAGAGCAGAAAACACACCTGCTGTAGGACTTTTTTGCCATAGTTATCTTTGTCATCTGAATACACAGACATTGATGGTATTTGGGGATTGCACTAGAATGGTGCTTTTGAAGGCTGTGATTAACTATTTGACAGCAGTGTTGATTTTTGATGGTTATGAATACAATTCTCAACTGAAACTTTTACATTTATCCAACACAAGTATAATCACTTACACTAAATCAATAGACATATAGCAGATCTTTTTTCTCTAATGCAGATTCATGATTCTCAATTACTTATTCAGGAAGGTGTTAACGCACATTCCTTGCAGGACATCACAGAAAAGGTATATTGTGAAGGGAGCATTTTAAAAGGCAGACAAAATAGCAAGCATATACAACAATGTGGGAGTTACCTTCACATTCCCTTGGCATTTATGTTTGAAAAGTGCATTTCTGCTCGGTGCTGTGTTCCAATTTCAGTTGTGAAATTACGTTTTTCTTCCTCAATGTAATTTAATATTCTTTGGTGTACTCTATTCTATTCCTAAGCTGACTGTGTTTAAATAGGAAATTAGGAGACTCTCTTAAGTGCATAGAGACTTCTTTTTTCACCAGTATGATTATCTGCAATAGACCCTGTGTGAAAAAAAATGTGTAGGAGAGTAAAATTGATGTAATCAATTTTCCCTACTTCTCCTTCTTTTCCTACTTTGTAAAAAATGTCTCCAGTTAAAACAGGACTCCTCTCATCTGGTCATAGCACTTTCTATCCCCAGTGGACACCCCAGCCTTATTCGACTTGCTTATATTCTGTTTTTCATGTCAGAATTGTACAGTGTTGCAGACAGGAAAATGTCAGTGATAATTATGTAAGAGTTACGATCAATTACATTGAAAATTTGGTAGAATAGGCAGAATTTTCTGCTTGGAAAACTTCATCTGTGTTGTATGGAGATATTGGCATAACCCATATTCAAAATATAGGTCCCTAAAAGAACTTCGGAAGGTCCAAACAAGAGTGAGTGGCAAAGGTGGAAGGTGGAATTCATAGGTTTAATACTAAATAGAGACAGAATAATAAAAACAAAGAAAAAGTTAATTATTTTCAACACAAAATGAAATTTAGGAGCTGTAACATCATGCTACAAAAATGTTAGTTTGGTGATCAGTAGTGGTCAGTAAGCAAATCAAATTTGGAAAACATTAGGAAAGATGATGAATGCAGACAATGTCATTGGGACACCGTAAATCCTTAGTGTGCCCACAATTTGGATATGATGTGCAGTATTGGTTACCCAGTCTCATAGAGAAACAGAAAAGATTCACGAAACATCAGTAAAGATGGTCAAAGATGAGATCAGCCTCTATGCAAAGAGCAATTGCTTAGACTAAAACTCTTCAGCTTGGGAATGAGACAGCTGAAGTAAAATATGCTCCTGGGAGTTTATAATACCCAGGATGAAAAGGAGTAAAAAGGGAGTTTTTGTTAATAGTGTTTTTATATTTAAGGTTCCAAACAAACACAAGGAGAAAGTAAATAATATAAAATCTCCACTGTATTTTGTTATTTTATTTATCAAAAAATATAATTGCTAACAGTCCCCTTTTTTATATACTCAAACAATATCTATTACTTCCAAAACTATTTCATCTTTTTCTTCTTTTATACCTCACATCTTGTCATGATGCTTCTTGGGGTTTTTTTTCCTACATTTCATTCTTTTCATAAAGCATATTTTATTCTTACATGAAGAACAGACTTGCTTATTATCTTGATGACTTTTATACTTAAGATAAAAGCAAGAACAAACAGGATTTTTGATGCAGACATTTCTGCCTCTCAAAAGGTCATCTGCCTCATTTACATAAAAACCTGCAGATATTTCAGAATTTGCAGAAAGCAAGTTCACAAGAGTTAGAAAAATATATATTTGCTGTAGACAACATGGAAGAGAGAAGACTAGCAAACACCTTTGTTTCTTTTTCCCTAAGCAAACTGACTGTATTTTCTTACCCTTTTACTGCTGACAAATGTTTACTGTTGAAAAAAGAAAAAAATGTTAATGTGTCATGTTATTCTGTGCCTAGTGCTGTTCTCTGAATACATTCTTAGATTTGTAGCAGAGAAGCCTTCAATGCCTTTAGTATTAGTAAGGTCAGACACTTGTAAAATCCTGTATTAAAAAAAAAAAAAGGAAGAAAAAAAATTCTTGACTATGTGTAGTTCATAGCCACTGCAGGTTTTAAAACAGAAAACTGACTTCTATTCACAAATACTGATCTGTAGCTGCAGTTATAGATATATTTTTGGCTAACATTTGACAGAAGCTACTTCAGATGGCTCTCTCAATTCTGTTTTTTCATCTCTGTCTCTGTGTACCTTCTGTTTGAAGATAAGGCACCTGAGGCTTAAGGATCAGCGTAAGCTCATCCAAAAGGTCATGATATAATAAATACATCTTGACCTACTCCTACACAGACCTAAATCTGTGGCTGTAGAAGTGGAACTGCTGAGACAAGGAGTCACTCCTCTCATAAGACTCCACCAAGAGCGGCTCCATGACAGTTCTCTTGTGATAACAGGAGCACACTCCAAGAGTCAAAAGACTTGCTCTCTGATTTTATTACGGCATTTATCATTCGCAAGCCCTGAGCCACCTGATACAAAATAATATAGATTAATTATTTTGAAATGTTTTTCAGGACTGGAAAGTTCTTAAAGCAAGTATGGAACAGGTTTTATTTGTTTTGAAAGGCTTGTGGTTCCCATATTAGGTAGTGAAGAGCAACAGTGTTTATTGAAGGCTAAAGATGACCATTTATTTCAGCACAAAATCATTCTTTGTAACAATTCCTCCAAGCAATTTTAAAATGTGCACGTACCATAAAAATGTGGATGGCTTAATCAAATGCTTTTCAAAGTTTCTTCTTTCGAGAACACAAATATCTTACTTAGTTTAGAAAGTCATCAACTGCTGTGGTGATTAACTCTTAAAACAATGAGCAGTTCTTTCAGCTTAAAATATTAGTTGCAAGTCTTTTTTTAATTATTATTTTTATTTTAAAACTTATAGTAATTACTGGCAATCTTCAGATACCCAGAATTGTTTGGAAGCTTAGCTACTTAAATGTTAACCTAATTGCTATCCAGTAGTCCTACATGAGCGAGCTTTTGCATTCTGATGCTCCACCTCCATGTACTCACTCAAAAGTTCATGCAGCTGTTTGCTTTGCAGAGGCTAAAGATACTGGATAGAACTCAACAGGGAAATAAAGAGGAATTTTCTCTCTAAGACATCCAGACTCTTCACACTCAGAGACCTTCCCATCTTCTTCTTTGGAATGAACTGATTCAGTGCCAAGTGAAAAGATCTTACTGTATCATTTATGACTGATAGTTTGTCTCACCAACAGAACCTATTTTAATTTATAGTTAGGAAGAGCAATGTACTTGCTGTTTCTATTCTCTAACATAATAAATACTGATAAAAACAAACCATAAAACCCCCAAACCTTCTTTGTCCTCCTTGCTGTATAGTCAAAAGCTGAATGTTTCTAGAAAAAAGGATCTTTTTATCTGTTGTGTTAGGTATAACAAACACAGAGATATCTCTACTGAAAGAGTTTAGCAAAAGAAGGAAATACTGGAAGACAAGATTGTCTAGTGCATAATGAAATAGTAAATGGGACCCTTACACAAGAAAGGAAATGTGAGAAAGTATGATTCACTTAGTTTTCTGTTGTGTTCTGTTTCTTACTCTGTTAGAAATTGAGATTTTCTGGTAAAAATAAATTAATATACGTGCAATTTATGAAAAATGTGAGAGTACGTGGCAATGCAAGCTTTGCTTTTCCATGACAAGTTGAGGCTTTTGGTCATAATTCATAATCCTTGACAGTGCTATTATTCATTGAATGCATAACAAACATTAATGATAGCAAAGTGGTTTGGCAAAAATCAAGGAGTAAATGTAATATGTGGCTCTAAGTTACCCAGAAAGGGCATTTAGGGCATGAAAACTGAGGGAATTTTTATTCATATAGAAGATTCAGAATCTGAGATCACCCTACTGAGACATTATGGAGCAGAACATCCATGGCCTAAAAATACAAAGTCTTACAAATGAAAAAACAAACATGCTATCCAATTTCTGCAGTGAAAAGGATGCTGACTGCCTGATAGGAAGGAAACCAGACTAGATTTCCGTGGCTGGCAATACATGAAAAACAAGCAGCTGGCACATCAGTGGTTCAGTTGATAATAAAATCACAGAAAAATTGGTTGGAAGGCAATCCAATCTGATCCACCCCCCTTCACAGTGAAATTATTACTTAAACTAGATCAGCTCAGCTGAATCCTGAATATCTCTATCCTGTTACCTCTCAATAGTGCTGTGCATTTTTTGACATGGTATTACAGAAAAAGAGTATTAGCTGTCTCTCATCTGTATATGACAGAACACAGAACAGCCAAAATTTCAGGTTGAATATTTGTTTAAAGGCCATTGCTTCTGAGAAATTCCATTTCATTTAAACCTTGAGAAATTGTTCGTGGCCTTGGCTGAGTTATCTAAATTATTTGAAAAATTAAAATCCAAATCATCAGACACATAGAACAGTAACATTTCTGGTGTTCATAAGGAATATTTATAATCACACTACTCACGCTACTGAACTGGAGCAATTGCAGCATGGCTTGAATGTTCTGTCATAATGTACTTATCTGGAGAGGTTCATTACTAAATTTCTAGATAAGAAAATTCCATGTTTGGTGTAAAGTACTAAGTCAGCAAAATAGGTGAACATCAATAAGATTGGCTAATTTTGACCAACGGAATTTTTGACACCAAAGTCAAGGGTATTTTCAAAAATACAAAAGTAGTCTGTTTAGTACAGTGGAGGGTTACTAATAAAGTTGTATAAAATATTTACAACAATCAGCAAACATATTTGAAAAATAAAGGGAAGGGTAGTGGGATCGGCCACATGATTCTCTCATTTCCTGAAATAACTGATGAATATTGCATGCTTTTTAAAAATAAGCTTTATTTGTTAAACTATAATTCATTTTAAAATTTAATCTTAAATTAATTGGAATTAACATTTTAAATTTTATCATTTATATCAGAAATACCAAAAATTTCAAGCAATCTAAAACAGAAGTATTCAAAACTATCACTAAGCAGCATTCTTGCTAGGTGAAAATCTGTCTCTCTGTGTTTGTCACAAGATTTTTGCCTTGAAACAGATGTATGGTGGAAAATATAATGAGATTACTGGAATGGACTCAATAGTTATTTTCTGTCCAGCATAAATTGCTTGGATTCTTAACTTTACTGTCTATTATTAGGAGTAGAAAACATCACCAAAGCTGCATAAGAAAAGTGGCAGTGGCATATTCTAGAGAAAGCACAGCCAGGCAAGTTGCAACAGGCAAAGCTTTCACTCCTTTCAGTGATTCCCGTTGCACACATGTCCAGCTTGGATTGGGAGTAGCCTGTCTCTCCGCCAGGGCAGCCTCAGAAGTCCTCAGCAAGAACGTGGAAAAAATCTCGTTGATGGCTACGGAACCTTGCTGTAATTTCAGGATTTATTACTTGCAAGAAGAACGATGGACAGTTATTTCACACAGTGTATTCTCACAGCATTGGCATCTTGTCTAAAAATATTATACCTCTGAGCCTTCAGGAATGTCTAGGTTTTAAATACGATTACACGTGAAGGAGAAGAGCTAAAGCAGTGTTCTAATGGTGCAATGTTATAACGAAGCAATAGCCAATGCCTGACAGAATTGGTAAGCTTTCCTACATGCTCCTTTGGTTTTTATTTCAGACTTGTAATGTTCCATTTTCTTTCAGGCAGGCCCATATACTGGGATGATCTCAAGAAAATAAAGGCATTTTAATTAAGGCCTGTGCGGGGGGTCTGAAGATTCATGTGGTTTAAGTCCTTTATCCATCCTCTTCATTATACCTCCAGGATGCCGCTCAGTTCCTGGACTTTGGTGTTTGCAGAGCAGCTTTTTGTGTTAGCCTCTCCGGTTTCCATGGAAATCATCTAAAGCATTTTTGGCAGTTTTCATCTGTTCTTAAACCTTCCACTCTGTTTTCATGCCATAAACACAATACTACTTTCTTTCAAAATACAGACTTTCTACTACCAAAACTCGTTTCTTTTCTGTCTACATATTGTCGGCCAATGTCCTCTGTACATTTAGTTTCCCTATATCAGTATGATCTCTTCCTGAGTCTAGCTTGTTCGTTGAATCCTGAGATTAAATAGCTTTTTTTTTTTTACTGTAAGAATCAACATCTCTTATGCTTAATACAAAAAAGGAAAGATACAGCAAAGCTACTATTGTAGCTTGGGTTAAAATTTTGATGCTAATCACTCTATATGAAATAAGAAAGAAGTGTGATGGATAAGTACACATAATATAAGCAGTCATTTTAAGTGAAATAATAGTTAGGGAAATAATCGGCAATTTTTACCCCTAATCTTACAGACTTATTTGATTTGCACACACAAAGTGAGACTTGATTATATGCTTGGGTGCTGATAGCATCTGGAAGGGGCTGAGCACTGTGCATCCATGAACAAGGTAGTAAGAGACTTTGGGTTCCTAGGGCAAGACTCCAGAAGCAGATAAGTAGGGATATAAGCCTGTGTCACCACATGGAATCAAAAACTACTGTGTCAAATAAAATACAAAGCATTTAGCCATAGTCCTCAAATGAAGCAAAATCAAAAGTTTCTCTTTGTTTTAGCAGAAGATAATCAGTACTACTTAACCTATTACTCCCATGGTACTTGATTGAGATAAATATGTTGTTTTGCTTTCAACGTTTAAAATTTCAGTAACAAATAGGGATATGGTCACATAAAGGAGGCAACTTTTCTATACAACATACTAGTGGGTCCCTAAACTGAAATATTTCATCTTGATTCTGCAGTTTAGAAGTCTGTGGACTGATTGTAAAGATTACAAAATTTATGTTAGAAATAATGTAAAATAATTGTAGAACTAGAAAATATGTCCTACATGGAAAGATTCAAAGAGGAAATGTTTTCCAAAGGTATGAAATGTAGCTGATGGAGAAAAGGGTGGGAGGAAAGTGGCTAAAATTATAATGAAAAAGAGCTGGTTGAAAGAGAAAACGTAAATAATTCCCACAAATGAAACTACTAAGACATTGAAGAGAATTTTTTTGGTGAGACTGTGCAGCAACCATTTATGGAGTCTCAGTCGCCTAAGACTTTTAAGAAGAGTTCAGACAATTATTAAGCAGCAATTACACAGGCATAATTAATCTTGCCTTCAGGCAAGAGAATGCATCTTTTTCAGTTTGTTCTTTAAAGTTATTTTTATGATAGATGTCTACAAAGCCATTGATTTCTCTCTCAAATTTCTCTTTTACAGTATATCTGTTTTGAGCAGAAAGTATTTTGGAATCCCAAATTGCCTTCCTTTGACTGTAAGTCTCTTTGTTTTCGAGTCAAGGATTACTCTTTAATTACAGGTACTGCATTTCATAAAACAGTATCTCTTTATCTATAGTGGGTCATTTCTGACCGCAAAAATGCACAGTTCAGACTTTCAGTGCCCAAATGTCCAGATTTGTTGTGACTTAACCCCAGGCAACAGCTAAGAACCACGCAGTCACTCCCTTACTCTCCTCCCCCCCATCCTCAATCTCCTCTGGGGAAGGTAAAACCTGTGGATTGAGATAAGAACAGTTTAATAGTTGAAATAAAGATAATAAAGATACTAATGCAGATAATGAAGATAATGCTAATAATGATTATGATAATGATAAGAAGAAGAAGAAGAATGATGGAAAGGAGAGACAGAGAATTAAACCCAGGGAAAACAGCTCCCTCCAGTTTATATCCTGAGCATGATATTCTTTGCTGTGGAATATGCCTTTGGCTAGTTTGGGACAGCTCTCCTGGCCATGTTACTGCCCAGTTTCTTGTACACCTGCTCACTGGCAGAGCATGGAAAACTGAAATGTCCTTGATTCAGGGTAAACACAACTCAGCAGCAACACCTAAAACATCAGTGTGTTGTCAACATTACTGTCATACTAAATCCAAAACATGGCACTGTACCAGCTTGTAGGAAGAAAATTAGCTCTATACCAGCTGAAACCAGGACAGGGTTAAACTTCTTTAATCTGGTGTAAGGAACCCTGACAGGACAACTTTGTGCTCCACTCTCAATAAACATATGTATTTTCTGAGACTGAAAAATTCATTCATGTCCCCAGTGAAGCCATGTTAATATAGAGCGTGCAAATGGTGCCAAGTAGCTTCCTGTGTCTCCTTTGCAGGTGTTTCCTGTGTCTTTTCTGCAGTACCTTCCCAAGATTACAGCTATTTCAGTTGTCCTTCTTTTGTCATACTGTGGATCTGTCGTCATTCATCACTAAATTATCTTGTGGCTCACCCTCTCTCTTCATCCAGCTGAAATTTTTGTGCCTCCTCTGGATTGCAACTAGTCCATCAAAAAAACCTGAAGCAGTTGAAATTCTGTCATCTGTCTAGATTTTTCAGAAAGTATTAGACATGATCTAGGGTTGAGCATCTCTTCCTGCTATTCATCTGATATTTTTGCCCAGACAACTGTGCAGTGATGTACAAGAGGAGGGGAACTATTAAGTGTACAGTTCAAAGCATCCTGGAAAGAATGCAGAAACTTCCCAGATATTCACAGTGCCTCAAACCACAGCCCAGACACTGTGACCATATTGCTTCTGGACACTTTAATCCCATTAATTTTAAGACGAGTACTGATTTTCAAGACTCTTTTTGAGTAGCAAATGGTTCATAGGCATGAGAGAGAACTGCAAAGATTTCCAGTAAGAGGAAAGGCTTGGCAGTAGTATCTGGAGTCCTCTTGCAATTACTAGAATGCAATATACTTTAATCTGTTTTTATTAAACTGTACAACTACAGCATCCTGTGTGTCCCTCAGATACTACAAAACGTGGTATTCATGTTGCTGTGAGAAGAACATAGACCCTGAGTGCTTGTGAGCAATTGGAACACAATTAATATGCTCTGGGACAGCATTTTTCAGTTCCCTTTTTTTCCTGAATGAAATTCTGTTCAAGCACTCCACGATTTCTCTGCAATTTGAATTGGAGCACGGTAAATGCTGCCCAGAGAGATTGTGGATGGAAGTGTTCAAGGCCAGGCTCAATGGAGCCCTGAGCAATCTGATCTAATCAGTGGCACCCCTGACAAGCACAGGGGGTTAGAAACACATGATCTTTAAGGTGCCTTCTAACCCAACCTGTTCTATGGTCCTATGAGATGGAGTTGATTGGAGATTCACTTCAAAAGCACATTTCATCTCCAAACTGAAATACTAATGTGCACTCACATTTCACATTTCATATCCTATTCTGAATCTTAATTAAACCCGTATTTCCAATACATAGCTCTGAAATATTTTATATGAAAAAAAAAGGTTTAAAAATTTAATGTGTTTTGAGTAATCTTATTGCATGTATTTGTTGCAAAGGATCTTTAGAGTGTGAACAACTTATAAAAGAAGGTTTTCTTCATAGAAGAAAATTCCTTGATCTGCTAAATAACTCACTTCAATCATCTTTTTAGTGAATTGATAAAAAATAAAATACCTTTTGCTTTAAATTGCTTAATAACTGATTGACTTTCAGAAAGTACAGATACAAAATCTTCAAATTTCACATCAGCCAATACTATCTGAAAAGGGTGTCTTCTTCCAGTTCTGAAATGCAACTCTGCCTTTACCATGTAAATTGTCAGTCTTTGAATAAGACCTTTTACGGAGAGGAAAATTTGCACATATAAGTGCACGTTATAGCAATTTTCAAGGAAACTTAGGTATGTGGTATATAAATGACCACTTGGCACTCAGCCAAAACACGAGGGACAATATTTTAACATTTAGAGAAAGTACTTTGGAAGTAAAATGATCACTGATTTTGATTAACTGATGTATGAAAGACACTTTCGAGAGGTAAAGTGCACAGTTTTATTGTTATTTATTTTATATCTTAATCAAAATGAAAGCATGTGATCACAGATTGGACTTGTGAGGATACACAACAGAGTTAAGGCTTTTTGGATAACCTTATGGCTAAAAATGGCAAAAACAGGAAATGTATGACCACTGAGGGGTGTGAGAAGACACAAAAACTGGGAATGCTAAAGAATAGTCAGCAATGGTCATTTGTGAGATTTTCTGCCTTCTGCTTGACAGAGTGAGGGTTGCTCAGTTACCTCTTTTTAATGTCAAGCACAGACAGATAAGATTGGCTCTTTAACCATCACTAAATGCCCACGTGTTCATGAAAGGCAGATCAGAATTCAGCTCCTGCTCTTGGTG
Organism: Aleadryas rufinucha; assembly: GCA_013397815.1. NCBI lineage: Eukaryota > Metazoa > Chordata > Aves > Passeriformes > Aleadryas > Aleadryas rufinucha. Next base: position 85,298 of record VZTH01012693.1, read on the forward strand.
TGATGCTCCACACAGTGATGCTCTGAAGCGTAGGATTGCAAAGTATTTGTCAGGGGACCCCAGCCTTGATAAAAAGTAGGAATAGGAAAATTTTCATTTTGCTTTTCTCTTTCAAGCCCATCACTGCTGTACAAAATTCAGTGTTTCAGTGTTTGTCCAATTTCAACATTTAAGTTAGCCCCTTCAGTGGGAGGTTATCTTGTGACATGCTATTAGCTGCTTGAGCTTTTGGTGTCAAGGGAGAACAGGGAAATCATAAATGTACCAAAACTAATAAAAAGAAAAAAGTAGGTATATCTTAAAATGTTTGAATTTTTTATTATTATTATTTTTCTGAGTCTTATATTAGTTTATTTCATTTCACCCATTTTACAGCTTGAACATTAAAACAATGCAACCAGTACAGACATAATATGTTTATCACCATAAAATCAAAGGTCAGAACAAGCATTACATAAAAGATAGTCATTAACAGATAAGCTCTGTTTAGGTCTGGGTTTTTTCACATATAGAGATATCAAAAATATTAGTTGAGACTCCTGTAAATTTTAAGCAGTATTAGCTGCCCAAAAAACAGCTTCATCTAGGTTCATAAGTCAATGAAGAAAAATAAGACCCTCTAGGTGGGAATTTTCGATTCCTAAAATCTACATCGAAAAACATTAAAATATTAAAAGACATTACTCTGTGTGCTATGCCACCTATTGGAAAACAAAATAAACCAAAAAAATTCCAAAAATATTCTATACATTTATCTGGATTATAAGAAAATGTGTACAGCAAAGCTTCCATTATGACAGATTCAGTAAAGTATTGTCCCCGAAGAAGGGATCAAGAAAACCGTAAGTCCCTTCTATTAAATTCTGATCTAAAATGGTGATTTTTCTGGGCTTTTAAAGGCTTATCTACTGACAGAGCATCTCAATCTAAGTTAAATCATTTAAAAACACAAGATAGACATGTAATCTTTTATATGGAGTTTTTTAAAATGCATCCTAAATGAGAACCTTTGATGGTACACTGTATCTTTAACAAGTTCATAAAAGCTTTAATGTGCTGAGCTCAGGCAAGGTAAACTTGTTGAGAGGGAGATCAGGTCATCTTATTTCCCTAAGAACATTTTCCTTGAAAAAGGCATCTCTGCATGATATTTTTTCAGATATTTTGGGGACAACTTAATGAACTCAGTATGTTCTAAGTAAAGGCTCTTTAAAGATCAGGATAACTTCTGGGATTGATATTTGTTTCCTCTGGGGTTTTGTTTTCCCTATAGTGCTGGAAACCTTTCCTTTCTAGGAGGATAAGTACTTCCTCAAGCTTTCTGTCACTCACACTGGGAAAACTTAGATCTCTACAGATAAACTTTTTGCTAAAGATTTCTGTGTGTTCAAAAGCTATTAATTAATGGAGACTTACAGTTAATGATACTTTAGGTAGAATGATGTCTGGTTTTTAATTTCAGCATTTTCTTTCCTCATCAGCTTTAGCTGTTTCAAAAATTTTTTAAAACTGCTTTCTCTAGTCCAGTATTTTTGGCTTCAGAATGGGTAATGACCCTTCTCCCCTTTTAACCAAGGATGTGAAGATTTCAGTGATTTTTTTTACTATCTTTGTAAGAGTTTTTAAAAATCCCTAATCAAATTCATGGTCCCGTTGCTCTAAATATACCATATAGAGAGAAAAAGCATCCTTTTAAGAATCAAATATCTAAGCAAAAGATTCGTGACCACATTTAGACAGATAATGAATAAATAAAATGCGAAAAGCTTTTCCCTTACCTCATGATTTGAAAGGTAGAACATACTAATTTATGTGTGAAAAGTAGTACAACAGACTGTGGGCTGTGTATATAGTGCACTGTGGGTTTTTGTTTCCAACAAGCTGTGCAGAATCTGTTTTGCAAACAGTAACAAAAGTTTTTCCCCCATGGACCAGTGAGAGGAACTTGACCTAGGGAGGGAAAATTCATTTTTTGACTAAGGTTTCTTTAGAGTTGTGCTTACTGTGTTTGTCATTCATATAAATCTAAATCTCCACTGTATCTTCTAGTCTTAATTAACTCCCTGCTGTTACTAATTGTGCTTTCAGCCTAAGATCCCTATAAACTGTTGGGGTTATATAGATGAGAAAGAAGATATGATGTCTCGAAAACAGAGATGCAAAATACTAGCCAGTAGATTATTAATGCTATTTAAAGCGGTTTTGGTTGTTTTTGGGTTTTTTTTAATTACCTTTACACCAGGTTTTTAAATGTAGTTTCAGTATTCACCCCACTGCAGTGCCCCCAAAACCCCGAGGTACAGAACTGCAAGATAATTGCTAGCAAATCAGTCCAGAAATGGTACAAAAAGAGAAATTAAAGTTACTTTTGGCATTTTAATAAAAGTACAGTGTGAGGATAATTTAGGATTAGATGGGCTATTAGAAGTAAACAAGTCTACATTTTCAGGGGTTTTTTGTGAAATATTTAAGTGCATTCGTGTAAGAAGCTAGGACTTGCAATTTCTGTTTAGCTTTCACTCGCTATATTCTTGCAAGGAGTGTCAGTGAACAAGCTATTTCTGCTTCTAAAATAAGGACACTTGCAAATGTAAAAAGGTCTTCTAGGGATGAAAAGGCACCAGCTATTTCCTTGTCTGATCAAGGGGTCTTTGTATGATAATTCATATAAAATATTTATTGGACATAGAAGACAAAAATCTTACATCAGGCATAAAAATTTTCCCTCACCAAATGGGCCTCTTTTTTTTTTTGCAGATTTTTGTGTAGTGTTCTGTGTGTGTCTTTTTTAAGTCTGCACCTAGTTTGTAAATCATTGTAGTCCTGAAAGTCCATAGTAAATAAGATAGATCTCCAAATTTACCACTGTAATGATACTCCTAGAGACTCCCTTCAAAGCCTGTGTATTGTGGCTGAGAGATTACATTCCCACTCTCATCTGCATTTCCATTTAGTGTAGATTGTCCAAAATTGCTGGGCTTCTTAATATGCTTCTTCATACTGAGGTGTTAACTAAACAGCTGAGAAGGAACTGCTCCACTCTTGCTGTCTTGTCTCTTCATTTTGGCATTTGTAGGTTATGTCCAGGCTGAACTTTTAGGGTTTAACCATTTATAGATGTGTGGCAGTAAAATATTTAGAATGCAAGAAACCTCTTTAGAGAAGCTTCTGAAAGTTAGTAGAAGAATACACCCTTAGCCTCAAAAAAATTTAGCACTTTAGAATACTTATATTTTTTTATGAGTCTTTCTGGAGTTTTTAACTGAAGTTCTTGTACTTATGGAGATTACAGAATTGCTCTTGTGGTTCTCTTGTATCAGCTAGATACTCTCTCTGGTTAGTACATCTTGAGCAGTGTTTCTCAGACTGTGGTCCATGAGACATTGCTGATCTTCAAAAAAAAGGAATATTTTTACGTGCTCAAGAAAGAAAAAAGCAAATGAGGAGAAAATGAAGAATAGTGGTAATAAAAGGAAGCCAAAGATCATCTAGACTATTCTATTTTAAATTAAAGCCAATGTAGGAGCACTGCATAGTTGAAAAGGTAAAGTAAATACTTCATTTAAAATGCTGAGAATCCCTGGAGCAGACCATTCATTACAATGTCTCTTTGCTCTGATTACTTTTCTAATCAGTATGCATCTCAGATGTAGATTTAGTATTGATCAGATGAAACAGGCACTATAAGATTTAAAAAAACAATGTAAACCCAAGAACAACATTTACAAAAAGAAAAAAGAAACCGCGAGCTCACAAGCAACTGCTGCATTCAGCCTCACATCAGTTTCTCAGCTGTTATACAGAAAAGCCAAGTCAAAGTTGTTTAAGTATGTATTTTGTACCTGATTTGTTCAATAGATAGGTTTTTCTGCTTAGAGAATTTGCACTCTATATATCACATTTAAAAAGTTTTGTATGGGGTTCCTTAACACCCCTGTCTTCTGTTCATTCCACTAGAACTAGAAAAAGCAGAAATTCAGCATTTTTGATTTACATAACGGAGCAACATATGATTTGATGTTTTCTTACACACAAGGAACATTACAGAGGAACAGTTCTTTTACGTATTAAATAGCTTTACATAGTAACTGTGTCAGATCAGGAAAGATTCGTGTGAAAGATCTGTTTTTAAAACATGTTTAAAGTCATCAGAATAGATCTCTCTTCATTCTATCTTTCATACCCCTAACCATTAAATAGAGCATGGACTAAGAATGGTTTAGAAAGAGTACCTTAACAAAGAATGAGCTGAAATAGAAATGGAATCTAAGCAAAGAGAATCTTTAGAAGAGTAAATTTCTGAATACTCTTCTTGCTCTTTTCTTTCCAACACCTTATTCTCAGTCTTTAGAATGCAAGCAGGCTTTAAAAATGAGGAATAAAAACATATCTAAAAGTCAGATTGCCACCTAACCATTCCATAATCTGAATCTTCCTTCACTTGTTTCCTATCCATATTTAAAAGTACCTAGGAAGTAAGTAATTTTTAATAAAATAAAATCACAGGCTGCTCCTCACATAACTTTAAGATCAAAAGAAAAGTAGTTCCCAGGTTCTTCTCTGCCAAATCTTTATATCTCCTTCAGTAATACTTGTTTGCTCTGGATTAAATAACAACAAATCATTCTGAAATTTTTTTTAATGTCCTGAAAACCCATTTTCAGTTTGATAATTCTTATTTTCCATTTGTTGTAAGTATAAATATGACCAAGTAAATCTATTATAGAGATTTAACTAAACTGGAAATGCATCATATTTTCACTCAGCTTATTAATGGATATCAGTACTTTCCAAGAGTTTAACTTTTTTTTTTTTGTTTTTTGCATTTTCAGATGAAGTTCAGATAGAATGTATGCATGAAAACTTTCCATCCTCAAAGTGACTTATGCAGGAGCTATTAAAATAGAATTGTTATATGTCGCTAATAAAGACACTTTTCATTTTTTGTCAAACATACAAACCATTAAAAATAAGAAATCTCTCTTGAAAATGTCAGGAGGAAATAGATGTTGTAAAATCACATTTTTACTTCTGAGGTAAGCTAAGGACAAGTAGTGCCTCTGTAGATGAAAGAGTCCTTCCTCAGTAATATATAAATCTCAGTAGGAATAATGGAAAAGAGTCCAAGATAGAAACAATTTTTCCCGAAATATTCTTCAAACATAATTTTACTGCACCAAGGGAGATCCCATAAAGATGTTTTTTAGAAGTCTAGATGTTCTGCAACAGCTCTGAGAACAATAGACAAAACCTCCGAACTTCATCTTTAACAAGCAGCATTGCAGGGGTTTAGGATTTTGGGATTTTTAACAAAAAGTTAGTTTTCTCCAAGGCAGTTGCTGTGCCTAATATTAGTGAGTAGATCAAACTGAAACTCTTTTGAGGTAAAGGACTTTTCTAGAAATTGGTATATGCTACATCAGAAATACATCTGCTTCAATAAAGTATAGGGGATGTTAGGTGTTAAAAGATGGAGAAGGAGAGCACCGTGAGAGGGCCGATACAGAAATAGCTTTATTAACACCATGAAATAACAGAGAACTTTAAATTTCTCTGTCCTGTATTGCAAAGGAATAAAACTGAGCCCATCCCAAGCAAACATTAATCTTGGATGGCTAAAAGAGCATATCAGCAACTTCACACAGCACTGCTGAAGCAGTAGAGCAACCAAAAGGTGTTGTCTTCAGCTGTCAGCACCCAGGACAGCACAACCTATCTAACCCCATCTGCCTTCACTGTGACCAGTATACAGAGTGCACAGCACTGAACACTGCTAGGCCTGTTATTCTTCCCATCACTACATTATATTTGTGAAAAAATATTATATGTGTTACCCAATCCACCTTTCTCTATATTGGGTACACAATTTTTATCAGAGTATCCAGGTATCTCTGCTCTTCTTATCATATTCTCTGTCATGATCTGCTGGGGTTTTATATTTTTTCAGCATTTTCCCTATATTGTTTTTTGAGGTAATTTTATTCATATATTTAAAGTACTTGATAATTCATTTTATATCTGTTCAGTATATTACTCCTGCTAATTACCCTATCTCAGAAAATACATTAATCCTTTACCTTTCAAAAAGCACTCATATAGAATTGATGCGAGAATAGCATATTTTATGTCCTCAAATCGTAGACTCATAGATTAGGTTGGTTTGGAAGGTATCTTAATCACTATCTAATTCCAAACCCCCTGTCATGGGCAAGATGCCACCACTGGACCAGCTTGCTCGAAGTTCAATACCACAACCTGGTCTTGAGCACTTCCAGGCATGGGGCATCTTGCCCAGCTTCTTTGGGCAATCTGTGCCAGTGCCTCACCACCCTCACAGTAAGGAATTTCTTTCTAATACCTGATCAAAATCTGCCCTCTTTCAGTTTAAAGCCATTCCCTCCTTTCCTATCACTACATGCCCTTGTAAAAAGTCCCTCTCCAGTTTTCCTGTAGGCCCCCTTCAGCTACTGGAAGACTGCTAAATTCTGCTTTCCTTCACAAAGACATTAGACAAAAATCTTTGCAATAATGCGAGCAATACAACTGATTACAGTAATGTCAATTGCAGTAATATTGAAGGAAACTTCAGGGTTTCAATATTGAATAACATTAGGTAAACAGTTTTCTCTATTCTTTCTCAGTATAAAACTAGAATGTTGAATATTAGTGTGTAATCTAATTTATCTGGTAATTTAAATTAAAATTTTGAGAAGAAGGTAAAACTTTATTAATTTTCATAACTGAAAGTGACAGAAAATATTTTTCACTGCAGACATGTTTCTCCCTGTGTGGTGTCTTCTAACACACCTGTAACCTGCTACATGAATATCAGTGTGCATAAAGGGGCTCACCATAGCTTAAAGGCAGAATTTCCTTACAAGTATATGTATGCATAATTGTATATAGAGCTTCCTGTAGTTTATTGAAAGGTTGCCAAACTTGAAGAGAAGAGATTTATACAATCACAGCAGAAGCCTTTACTTAATTATTAGGTGTACACGGATAACAAATGGGCTTTGCAGCCTAAGAAGGGATAAGGGAGTATATTAAAAATGTGCTATTTGTGTGATTTATTTTTAGTCAAACCTGCAGGTTGCCATCTTTGTTTGGTTCGTCAGACCTGCAGGTTACCATGATTGGTTGTCAGTGTTTTCCTGTAGGTAATAAACTGGGAAAGAACTTTCTTGATATAATGTCTAGGAAAAATACATTGCTTAAAATTCAGAGCTTTCAGGGCACTGTGCATGTCATTGTCTTTCTTATCAGGCAGTAAGACCAGCCCTGATATTTCTGTTTAGGTGGGTTGCAAGGTGTTTCAAATCAGTCCCTTTAAATACCTTAAGAAAAAGACTCTTCATTTGGAGAGAAACTCCTTATCAAAAGAGATTACTGTCCATCGTGTAGCATACTAGCTTCTAGGGGAGATTTTCCCATGCAAAATTTAATTGTGAAATCAAGGCTGTGTCCCTGTGCATCTGTTGTTTATACAAATATTGATGTTTAATAGAATAAATGAATTTTTCTCTGTTGTACTGCCTTTAACAAACCCCATTTAACAGAATAGGAAATAGAAGTACAGACATGACTTCCCTTCTTAGTTCTGGTTCTTTCCTTTGGTCACAATTTTTTAGCTTGGAAGACCAAATAACTGTTCAATAGTTCTACCATCTCCTTGTTTTACTAAAGACTGGGAGAAACTTCATCGAGACAGAGGGCTTTGCCTCACCACTGCCACATTAGGAAAACACACCAGCACTGTGAAGACCTGTGCACTCAGTATTAAAGGAAAACAAAAATTAAATATCAGCTCTTCTGTCTTGAAAATATTCCTGCTACAGATAGGACCATATTAACAGTGGGCTTTAATTTTTAATTCAGACATTGTTTTAAATAAAATATTTATTTGAAATGTACTGTTCCTTCTCAGTTTAATGGAGCTGTCACTTTAGTTTGCAAAATGTGTTAGAACTCAGAGGAAAAGCAAAATTCGAAGATACTGGAAAATCTTCCTTAAGTATAAGGGACAGTCAGGAAACATCAGTGGGAACAAAGTGTATACCCAAAGTGCATTTCATTAGGGATTTTATCCCATGAATTTTGATTCATAAGAGTTGTAGAGACAACAGGTAATCTGTGGCTTGAAGGAATACATTCATCAGTGTAAAGCCCTGTCTTTTTTTCTCTAACATGGAAGCCAAGTGTATAACTTGCTGAGTTTGATGCTGTGATGGATGATCTGCTACTGCACACTTATCCTGTCGCCATCTGACTCTTAACATTGCCCTTCCTGGAGTGGCAGCATGTCTCATAAAGTTCTTATGTAACTCCAGAAAGTTTCTCGCAGCCATCAAGCCTAGTCATATTTTACTGATTGATTTAAAGAAAGTGATGGCTGAAACTCTGAATTCTCATCTCATAATTGGATTTTAATGCCTAAATATCTGGTTGACCATAGTCAAAGCACACAAAGGGGAACAGGAAGAGCATTTTAATGTTTGTATTATTCTAGCTCATTCTTATGCATTATGTGGTACTAGACCCAGCATTCACCCTGCCCATGCCTTTTTTTATCATATGTAAATGCAACCCATCTCTTTTCACTATGACTTTGAAAATAGCCTTCTAAAAAAGAACAAGTACACTGAGGGTCATTTTGTAATCAGTTCGGTAGATTATGTGATGTGGCTCAGTGTACCCATTAAAAGTGACATTCAAACTAATTATGATATGAGTAGGCGTCTGCTTTTTGTGTTACATTTTTGTGCAGCTTATTTGGATATTTTTTGTTTTGTTTCCTGAATTTTTTTTTAAAACGTAGGCTGAAAAATAGATTAATTATATGCATTGGGATCCTTTTAAAGAGATACCATAGATTCAAATTATGTCAAAGTTATCGCTCAAATATTGCATTTATAGTGATTAAAGCAAACATTTCATGTTTGATGAAAGTGCTTTTTATTATTTTAAAATCCTTCATGAAGTTTTGGTCGCATACAAGTATGCTAAAATTTTTGTTTATCCTATTGAGCAGCTTTATAGCTTCCCATCAGCCCTGATACTTCTGTGACCTTTAACTAGTTTTTAGCTACTATTTAACTACTATAGTATAATATATACTGTATATAATATAGTACTATAAGTACAACTATTTAACTACTGTTAAACTGCTTATGTCCTCAGTAATTCCACTATTCCTTTTATCAAAGTCCAAATCCAATAGGTAAACAGCAAGTACTTTTAACCTATATTTTTTCTGATCTTATAAAATTATGGGCCGCAAAAATGACCAGGGGGATAGGGCATTTTCCCTATGAAGACAGGCTGAGAGAGCTGGAGTTATTCAGCATGGAGAAGAGACTCTGGGGAATCTCACTGCAGCCTTTCAGTCCTTAAAGGCAGTCATAAAAAAGAGAAGAGTAACTTTTAACACAGGCAGATAGTGATAGGACAAGGGGAAGGGTTTCAAACTGAAAGAGGAGAGATTTGGATTAGATATTAGGAAGAAGTTCTTTACTCAGGAGGTGATGAGGCACTGGAGCAGGTTGCCCAGAGAAGTGGTGAATGTCCCAGTAGTGTTCAAGGCCCGGCTGGATGGGGCTGTGGGACCTGATCTAGTGGGTGACATCTCTGCCTGTGGAACTAACTGGCCTTTAAGGTCCCTTCCAAGCCACACTATTCAATGATTCTACATATATATGTCATAGATAGTACCTGATTTGCAAGAAAAAGCTTCAAGGAACTCGGTGATAAAAAACACTGGGTAAAATTCTTTCCTTTTTTGAAATGTAGATTTTTGACAGTTCCTTTTAGACTAATATTTTCTTCTTTATATCTGTATCTGTTTTAACCACTATCAACAATCCATGGTAAAGATCTACAAAGTAGATATGCAGAGCATATTTTTATTTATTTTAATATCCTCTACTATTTAAAAAGTGTTACTGACAAACGGTGGTTTCTTATATTAAAGGAACAAAGACAAGTGTCTGGTTTTATTCCTTAAATGTAAATATTGCTAAATTACCTTGCTCAACAGTTTTATTTTTCAAGATATCTTGAGACTTCTGCAGCATCTTGTTTTTGTAGATAGGATGATCATATTTGAATATGATATTCAGTTAGTTTTATCTTCTGTTTCTGAGGAATACATGCTTAGCTCATAACTTTCCAGTGTTCAAACAAAGTTTGAGACTCTTTATCAAAAATCTGTTTAAAATTAACATTTTTCTCTTGCTTAAATAGTTCATTTGCTGAAAGTAAGGATTTTAATATCAACAGTTTTGACTCTAAGACCTTCTTCTTGCTTCATCTTGTTTTTTAAAGACAATTTCCCAAATTCTTTTCTACAATTTTTGGGTATGGACTAATAAACAAACAAGCCTTTCCCATTTTTAGTTTCTGTGATTGATCACTATTCAGATTCTGTTTATACAGAATTGAAATATTACTTTTACCAGCTGTTGAAGCTGAAGTACATGCCAGAAATCATCATGATTTGCTTGGAGTCCTGCTCCACAGAAGAGCTGGGAGTAGTGCACAGGCTTTCTCATTTCTAGGTTTTAACTTAAGCCATCTCTGGCGGACTGCAATAGAGGGTAGAAAATATAACCTATTACTGCCTTAGTGCACTTTTCTGAGAATTTCATCTAAACAACAGTAATGTCAAGCACAATGACCTATTCAATTTCTTCAAATGTTTCTTATTCCTACTTACTTGCTGGCTAAGACTGGTGATGAGAAATTGCTACAAGTACAGAAAATAGCAACATGTGAATCTATTTTTGAAATGCAGCTGTAACAAGACTGGCAAGTAGAAGAAACCAAAACTCTGTATCATGTAATCTCTCAACTAGTAATTTTGTGGTCCTTTCTCTGATGACCCCATTACCCTACTATCTTACCTCTGCATTTGAACTGGCAAATAAATGACATCTCATTTCCCATCAAACACCCCAATGTCCTAAAGGAAAATTTTCGATCAGTATACCATTTCTGTTGTCATTTTGTAAACTGTGGTAAGAATGAATGTTTTAGAGGTATTTAGTTCCTTCTAGGAAGCATTCCTTAAGGGCTCTAACCTTCAGTTTTAACTCTGACTCAAAACATATTCACATAGTATATATGGCATTGTCTCAGTGTTTCACTAAATTGAGGAGTATCAGGAATGTCTGTTTAACAGATTTTGACACTCATGTTATTTCTTAAAGTTTCATCATTTAAATAATAAAATAAAACTGTTGGTAATAAAACTATTTTTGAACAAAAAAAAAAGAAGACATTAACTTCATGTGAACTAATGTAATTAATTTCTCGAAAGATGCTGTGCAGCATAACAAAGAATCAGTGCTTTCTGTCAGTTACAGTAAAGCACAGTCACAGAAAAGCGGGTTTGAAGCTTTATTTTTTCTCTATTATATGACATATATGATCATAGAACAGCTACACTAAACTACACACAAGTAATCATTGACCTTTAAAACCAGATTAACATGTCTGAAAATTCATGTTGTTTCTGGTTTTGTGTATCACTCCATTAGAGCCGTGCAAGGATCTGCTTAAATTAGGATGGTAGATGGTACTTGCACCACATTGTTAGTTCCAGGGTGATGCTTAAGACATACTTTTAAAGTACCGAAGTTATGGAGTATGTTTTGTCAGGCTGAAAAAGACACTCAATCCAAAGGTTTCCCATTTCCTGAGCATGTTTTATGGTTGTTTAAGGAGGTTCTGCTATGACCTCCATGTGAAGCTGACAAATTCTGACAGCATGTATTGGCTATGTTCAAACCATACATCTTTCACACAGGTTCTTCAGGCTTAGGTATTGGGCCTGGTTTGTTAAGTGGGACTTAAACTCAGCTGGATTTAGGCTGAATTAGGTGCAAAGTTATCCAGCTCTATTGAACTGAAACCATTTCTGGAAACACAGAGGAGAAGTCTACATTTCCCTGTACATTGCTGCAAAAAAATGGAGATTACCATAATCTCTTCAGACAATAAAAAGACAGAAATGTAATTTATTTGAGTCTAATATTTAAGCCTATCAATTTCACTGAAGGTGTTCTTAAACTGTTAAATTATTTTAAATTCTTTCCTGTTTTACCCTTTCTCTCTACCACCATGAACACTAAGTATCATCAATTGATAATGGCTTTTTAAGTCTGCAAAACCCTTGCAGAAATTAAGCCAATGTCAGAGCACTTTCTAGTAGACAGAGATGTGCATCATGACTCTAACTGAGATTATGGTGAAATTCTCTGTAGAAAACCAAACAAGTTCCCACAGAGAACAATTTTGCCTACTTAGCCTTATAGTGGTGAATTGACACACAAAAAGTTTTTCTAGGTATCTTTGGTATGAAGCGTAAGAAAAACATTTAGTTCTCTATGTATTTGTATTTGATCTGTAAAAATCTTCAGCCCAAATGATACCACATTCCCAATTTCAGTCACTCTTCCTCTATATTAAAAAATAAACTCTCAAAGAGAGAAATAATGTAATCTGGTAGCTACACGCGGGAAAGACAAGATATCACATATGAGTGGCTTTATAGCCCCAAGAGATATGAGCAGCTCCATGAGCAGCTGATACTTTCTGAGCACCTGAGATTAAAATAATACTGTACATTTAAATAATATATTATAAATAAAGAATTTTTCATATATATATGCACAATATAAAAAAGTGGAATGCATAAATACATTCTTACATGCATTTTTAAAATTCAAAGCCTGAAGAAAAACCAGTTGATAAGGTACTTAGTAAGCCTTACTTGTGTAAAATCATTGACCTTTCCTCTTCAGCCTTTCAGTAGCTGCATTCCTGCCTCATTATTGCTAACACAAACGAGAGAAAGGACTAATATGCATTTAAATAGTTACTAGGGGAACAATATGGCCCCTGTATGTAATCTTTAACAGTCACAGCAACAAAATGTTGATGTAATTTATAGCAGCCCAGCATGTTTCTTCAGATGTGTTGCATGTTCCTAAATTAAATTAATTTACCAGAGTAAATAACATATGTACAATTCTTTCTCTGTGTGTGTGTTAAGCTGCTTTTAATCTTTCACAGAAAGACTAATACCCATTACTAACTCTGCCTTTTTGAAGCCATAAATTATTTATTTATAAATGATTCCCAAATAGCATGTCTTCTCAGTAAAAAATAATAACCTGGAAAGACATAGAAATGGTGCAGACTGAACTGTTTCTTGCTTCCATTCAGTGTTAGAATGTCTGAGAGCTACTTTTTGAAAGTGTTTTGAACCAATAGCAGAAGAACTTCAAATCTTGTACCACTTCTCTCTACTTTTGTAGAATATTTGGGCAACTCAATTAAATGTGGTTTTCATAACTTTCCAAGAGACTTGGAGACAGGGGCTATAGAACCAGGGTATTTCATATATCACTGCTAGTGATGATCTTTCTGGAGAAAAAGCATTACTAAAGATAAAAAACTCAAAATGCTGATGCCAAAAAATACACTGATTCTGAGTCATTCTTAACATTTCCAAGCTTTTTTGTCTCTACTTCTGCTACCTAATACATTTTTTTAAGATTTTCATTAAAATCTCACTTTCTGGCCAAAAATACTACTTAGTTCTGACTGGCTGTACTATTTCATTTTTAAGAATCTCTTTCTGCTGCAAGACAGCCTGTCTACATGAGCAATAGAAAGGATCTATCTTCAGTGGCTACTGTCAGAACATTTTAATTTGTGTGAAAACCTAAGAAAATGAAGTAACTGTGTTCAGACAGAAGTCAAGTAATAATGATTCAGTGCTGGTAAGAATTCAAGTATAGTTGCTATAGTGTTTGCATCCGTGATAACAGTTTAAAAAAAAAAAAAAAAAAAAAAAAAAAAAAAAGAGTTAAAAGCAGTAATGCCCTAATGTGATAAAACCAGGCAACTCTGATTTTCTGTGTTTACTATGCTCTGTGGCTACTTTCTAAGCATAACACATTCTGCGACTCTTTCATGCACACGAAAATGAACTTTATTTCTTCTAGGTGGCATAGCATGAAATCTATGCAATAAAAACAACAACAACAATAGCATAATTATAACTTAAAACTCCGAGTTATTTATAATTTTCTCATCCAGAAGTACTGTTTGTGGTCCATCAAGATTATGCCAGGGACAAATATATCGTGTGACATTGTGTCAACACTACAGTAAGTTAACTATGCAGCCAGGTACCAGAGTGATTATGCAAATAGAGGCACTATTGCCTTATCAGTCAAAACCACTGGCAGAATGCCTGGGAGACGGATTTCAATAAAGGAGATACATTCTATCTCAGTGAGGCTGACATTAATAATTTATGATTAATCAGTTTATGGAAACATATTAACAGCAGAAGGCTGTGGAGAGCAAGATGGATTTCTTGCCTCCACTTTCCCCATTTTTTTTCCCTTGCTACCTGACTTAATTTTTTTAATGATTAAAAGCCATGTAGAGGACTCAGTTCCTCACAAGAAAATGTATTAGCTTATAAAAGAACCATACGGAAGTGCTGAGCTGGGGATGAAGTGATGAGAAGTCATCTGATTTCCTCTAAGCTAAGGGCTGAGTTGATGTCAAATATACTTCTTATGTCCCAAAAACCAGCCCTGTGTCAGGACACCTTAATAATAAGAGATGAATTAATATCACATCTGGGCTTTAGCTGTGAAGTGTCAAATACCAGAAGTCTAAATAGCACATTCCAGCATAAACATAACAAAAGAAATTAATGCAATGTTCTGTCATGAAGAATTGCTACAAATGTGATTTTTCTTGGAGCCCATGCGTAAAATATTTAAGAAAACAGTAATTTAAAACCTGTGAATACAATTTGTAATTCAGACACAGGAAGATCACCCCTTGAGAAAGTTCTAAACATCCACTGCTGAGATGAGCCTCTGAAATGCTTCTGCAACTTCTTAAAATCCAGGTGCAAAACCATTGAGTAGACTCACCAGGAACTTGAAGCAGTAATCTCTTAAGACTAGAACAATGCACACAGATGTTGGCTCAAAAGGGTTGGCCTTCCTCCATAGCTTGCTTTGAGAAATCTAAAATAAAATGATCTCTGCAGAAAGGACAGATAGAACAATGACAGGTTTGAGCATCTAATGAGACCTTACTGGGTTCTTCTGAAATTAACTGTGAGCTAATTCAGTTTTGCATTTGCAGAGCTCATGTTTCAGAGAAGAAAACAAAAAAAGAAAAATCAGAACAAAACCAAACCAATAAAACAAAAAGCCTCAAACAAAATTGAAATTAAAAGTAACGATCTCATAAATAGTCAGGCTTCCTGAAACTTAACTAAGCACAATTTTTCTTTAATCAGAGGAATGGGTAATGTTAATAAATGTTATATGCCACAAAAGGATTTTCCTTTAAGTGTTTACTATAATTAGTATCATGATGCTGCAATCTTTCTTTTTTTTTTCAAAAATTTGATTTTCTAGTTATGCACTTTGCTTTGAGGTTTTGTACCCAGCAATTCACACCACTATTGAGTAACAGAAGAATGAAGGACATCAAAGTGCAAAGTGAGAGTTGGAACACAACTGTATTAGTATCCGAACATGTACTTCATTATATTCTTCTACTTTGCCATTTTAAGGTTTGAAAGCATTAATTTATACTTCTCAGTTTTAACCTGCACATACATTTATTGCCATTATTAACCACCAGAGACACTGAGTGCCTTAAAACATGTACTAACAGAATCTAATGTAATTAAATTGAGCCACATTGCAATGCAGACTGTTTCTGGAACCATCAATGACAAAAGTAATTGATAAATCAACCACTAATTGACTGGAGATAATGAGGGTACTTTTAAGGTGCAGTGAGATTGTGTCCTAATTAGCTTTGTAGAGATAAAAGAAAGATTATCTTTACTACAAGATTTCTGGGTAAGTCATGGGTTTAAACAAATCAGTTAAATGTGCAATTAAAAAAACAGTAAATGAAACAGATTGTGATTCTCTCTTTGTATAGAGACAACTTTAGCCCAGCATTCAAATGCCCAGAATTTTATTTTCTGATTCAGGTATGTATATGAGCAGGTGTGATTATATAAGATGCTGTGATTTTTAGAAGAACTTATAAATCCATCTCTAGAGCAAATTTACAAATGTGGCTATTTCAGAATTTCCTAAGTAGCTATTTATCTTTTCAGTTGTAATATAATATTTTCCTGGGACCCCTTCTGCAGATAACACATTCCATACATTTCAAGGTGATTTAATTTGTAAATGACTGTCTACTCATTGTGGACAGATCTTGCTTATTGCTAATTCTAGGAGTGTGAAAACTAATTACAACACAAGTTTTTATAGATTTTAGAAGAATAAGGTTTCAATTGATCCTTTGGAAACCATTTGGAACTGAAAGAATATGTGTAGATTCAACTTTTATGTGATTCCCACTTTAAAGACTGAAAGTGTCAAATATCCTTGCTATTATTTCTCAGTACAAGTCATTCAGTTTTCTAGAAGGATCATCTGAAAATATCTCCCCTATAAATTAAAACAGACTATTCCTGACAATAAATTAAGATGTTTATTCTTGCTTAGTCCACAAAACGGATTTTTTTTAGAGCAGGCTGATTTTCAGAGGTCAACTGCCTCTAGCCCATGAGAATGAGAAAGACATCAGGCTCTGCTGCACCGGAGGAGACCGAGTCTTCCTCTGATCTCCAGAAAGACCATTTCCCAGTGTCAGAGCACCTGCTCAAAATCATTCAGAACTCTGAGGGCTTTTTTCATTTCCTAATTTTTCATTTCTAAGTAACTTGCTTTATCCTTCAATGGGAGCTGGTCTATGCTTCACATCCTTCTAATATGCATTCTCGATTCCGTGTTAAAAGCTTTGTAACAAAGAGAACAGAAATCTGTTGTTTTCAAACTGGGATTTAACAAGTGGAAGTTGATTTAATTTATAAAAAGTGCAATTTAGATGAGATTTGAGCGAAAGCATTTCTGACACATGCTGTTACGCTAATGTTGTAACATATCAAAACACTGCAACCCACACCTTGCAGAGATTTTAAAAGACAGGTTTGACAAACGTCTTTTTCAGACATGGTTTTAGTTACATTAAGCCTATTTCAAAGCCTGTAAAAGTAATTGGATGACCTAGAAATTTATTCAGGAGATACTTTCAGTCCTGTAGCAATGCATCCATATATGATGCATTAGGTGTCATATCCCAGCAGAAATTACTTTCTCACCAATCTAAATGTCTCGGCACAGTCCATAAAATAAGTCCACACAAGTGAAAGTTTCCTTTACGTAAGATCCAAAATCCTTGGATAAATATTGAACCTGTACTATAAGCTCAGCTAAGGATTATGTTTAGAGCACAGAAATCAAATCAAGTAAAATTTAAATGCAAAAAGCCATTACTCTTTCCGTAGCTATGTAACCCGTAGCCTCAGATGACTTTACTACCTGCTATTAATTCCACTATGAAGCTCTCCAAATTTCTCTTTTATTTTGTACTTTTTTGCTTCTAATACTTAATTCATTTGTCGTAAGCTAACTGAGGGTGCTTGGCTTGATGCCTTAGGTTTTAACTTTAAAATTTTTCAAATCCTGTACTGCCTAGTGTGTAACTCTGAAGTTTCGTGTGGCCTGTTAGCTACTGTTCTCTCATGCTGGTTAGACATAGCAAACCTCTCTAGGTTTGCACTTCAAGGACACCTTGGTTGTCCCAGGCCCCAAAATGTGTAAACTAAAGCCTTGAGGGGAGGGGCAAACTTGGGGTAATTACATCATTAACTGAAATTATAATTGGAGAATTAACCCTGATATGCAAATGAACCAAAGTTATAAAAGTGTGAAGAACACGTGACCCGGGGTCCACCTTGGGTGTCGCCTTTGGCCTGCCCAGGGTGTACCTTTGAAGGCCCTACAAATAAATACCTACTTTTATTCTCTTATTTTTGTGTAGCTTCTGTTTTTTAGGTAGGCACCCCAACGCATCAGGCTCATACTGGTTTATTCCATAGGGATTATAGTTCTCTGGATGTCATAATAAACTTTCAAAAACCTTGAATTAATTAATTTAATAAGCTCCCAAGTACAAATTATTGATCCCATTTTCAACTGAAAGTCCAAGAATTTTATATCTCTTCTTTGAAATCAGAATTTCACCCAGAGTATCTTTATCATAATTTAAGTGTTCAATGCTTATGGTTCATCTATTTCTATATGAAATGTGAGGTCCTTGTTTTCTTCTCTCCCATTCTCTTTTTTTTCTGTTTTAGCACCTTCCCACTACTTTCTGTCTCAGGTTCCCATCCCACCTCTTCCTTATCTTTATAGTGAAAAGGAAGAGAGCATTAATTTCAAAAAATTCAGTTTGATTGGGTTATATGTGGAACTTAGGAAAAGCATGTCAGTGGACTTTTTCTGTTCCTTTTTCAAGAGTAACACAGCTTCTTTTATTGTTTTTATATTTCCCAGAACTGGGAAGATAAAAATAATCCTGATATTTTGTGTTTTTTTTCTTTAGAAGTTCTTGTTTTCTTTGTTTAGGAAGTGGTATGCTGGGATAGCATGAGTCATACATGATTTTATTTCTCCTTAGAAAAATTGATGTAAATTTTTCATTTCTGTATAGTAATCTTATTATTTCATATCTGTTGTACTGTATTGTAATTATGCCTGTTATAATGAGACCCGCATTCTGGTTACTACTTTCCTAAAACTTTTAAAATCAACGTAAGAATTTGTACTGATTTCACAAATTTGAGTTGGATCTTAAAAACACTGCTAAAATAGTGAGATTTATCATACTGAGATTATGTGACTTGCTCTGTCTCTGGGACTGTTCCTTAGTGCCTCTAATTTTATAAGGCTGCCATGTCACAGCTGAAATTGAAGTAAAAGGCAGCTGTCGTAGATGGATTGAGCAATATTCTCAGTTTATCTGAAAATTGATATAATTGCATTAATTTCTCAAAGGAATATCAATTTACCCTTGAAAGGATATAAAAATTCTACTTAGAGGACAGCATTTAAATATGCCGATCAATTCTACATTTTAATTACTTAATTTTTCATCTTTTTTTTTTCACTATCTGCATCATCAGAATAATCCAGTGCTTCATTTCCTGAAGCAGTGATTGGATTAAGAGTAATATCTGAAACCCAAAGAAAGAAAAGACCTAGACAAATAGATTATATCAGTAGGCTAGTAGCAGTACTTTAAGGAACCAATTTTGATGTAATTTCCTTTTACCAGAAAAATACACTGACTTCTGCTCATGCCATACTCACTCTTAGGAACATTACTGGGCTTCCACACTGCTGTGAAGGCTTGGACATAATGTCAGCTGTGAGTAGTCATTATTATTTGCCATTGTTCTTTCTGAACATGTGATTAGGCATATATGCATTTGTCACTTCTTTTCCTGAGAGGGCGAAAACCTGACTGCAAAAGGTTCAACCTTTCACAAGGTCTTCTGTAACTACAGAGCACTGAGAAGCACTTCCCTGCAAGCACAAGTGCTGTGGACAGACATGTAAGTTGATTGTTCTCATTTGTGTCTGCACATTGACCTCTTGCATCCTTACCCTGCAAGTGGCCAGCTCAAGGGAGCATTGCTGAAAATCAGTACCTGGTTGTGTCTCCTGTAGATAACAGCATCAGAATAATCCACTTCATCATATCCAAATGAAAAGGAATATGGATATCCTCTGTCCCTGAAAACCTGTACCACAGGTTCAAATACCAAAGCCATTGAATATGTGATATCAAGCCTTAAGGTCTTTAACTTAACTTACTGCACAGAAGTTTGACTTTTTTATGGCAGCTTCCATCACTTAAATGAAGCCAGTCATTGGTTCAGAGTGATGCTTGCCTCAGGTGGTGGTCTTTTCACTTTTAATCTATGCAACAATACACTTAATCTTAGGGACAATTAATTAGCACTGTTAGCAGTCTCTTGTCACATTACTTCTACTAATACAATTTTAAGCAGCCAATTGAGCTATTCATCATAATTTACTAAAGACGTGCTGAAAAAATACAGATTATCGATGCCAATTACAAATTTCCTTTTGTCTCACTCATGTGGCATAGATTCTGTAGGTGGGTTAAAATCTTGGAAAACACTTTATCCATTGTAGGTATCCAATAACACTCATTTCTCACTGTATGTGTATCTCAGCACACATGTGGTGATGCTGATTTTTAAAGAACCCATATTTCAACTTTGCATTTCATGTCTGTATGGAGCCTTCAAATAAACAAGAATATAGAATGTGCAGGTGTAATTACTTTTTGTGAGCACAGGAGCAAAAAAGTATTAAAAAAGTCCTTTTCTGACAGTTAAAAAAAATCAAGTAATTTCAATTCCGCCACAGCAAAAGGAAGAGGTGTGCCCTCCAGAGGGACCTGGACAAACTTGAGGAGTCAGCCCACAAGAACCTCATGAAGTTCAACATGAAGGGGGTTTATTAAAAAGAAGGAGAGTAACTTTTTATATGGCCAGATACTGATAGGACAAGGGAGAATAGTTTTAAAAAGAGGAGAGGTTTAGATTAGATGTTAGGAAGAAGTTCTTTGCTTCAGAGAGTGGCGAAACACTGACATGGGTTGCTCAGAAAAGTCAGATGGGGCCCTGAGCAACCTGATACAGTGACTGGCATCTCTGCCCATGGAAATTGATAACCTTAAGGTCCCTTCCAACCCAAGCCTTTCTGTGATTCTATGACAAATCGGAATTTTAGTCTGTGCATGAAGACTGCACATAGAAAATCTCAGTTCTATCAATACAAGAACGTTCATATTAGGGAGAAACTTCTCTGCAAGATGGCATTCTGGAATGCAGGTATTTGAACACCTGATTCTTCTCACACATGTATTTTCTCCACTATAATTTGAGCACTTCCAGTAAGTAGACTGAAGAGAATACTAGCAGAGGGAAATGTCTGTTACATGCACTAAATGTTACAAGAAGTTCTTGTTCCTTACATTTGTATTCAAAGTGTTCAGTACTACAATAATACAATGTTCTTCATCCTTTTCCATGTAATGTAGTACTCACTTTATCCCTTGTTCATGCCACACTTTCCAGCTGACTGATTTGTCTAGTGAATATAAGGGATGATTGTCAGATTGAAGCAGCATTTATTTCCTGGTGGATGTGGTGAACTGTGTACAGCAAATCTTTTGCTTGATCAGTGTTGACTTTCAGAGGTCTGCGCAGTGAACTGCTCTATCAGTACTCTAAATTGCTCTTTTATCTTCGTCACTTCCTCTCTGGAATCCTGATGACCAAAGACCTCTGTCCATAAGAGGTTATGTTTACCATGCATATCCAAGTCATTGTTAAAAGCTCTAATTCATCTACTCAAAATGTAAAATTCACGCAAGGTACACAGATTCTTCTCTGAATCTGGAAATTGTGACAAGGTATCAGAGTTCGCGTTTTGGGGCACACAGGTTTGTTTCTGATTTTAAGTTTGAAAGGGGACTGTCTGACCATTTAAAAATGGATCTTGTCCAAAACCAGAGGAGATGAATCTCCATTGTGAATCACTCCCTTGTAAAACTAATTACAGGTAAGACTTGGTTCAAACTGTACAATGCAAGCATTCTTTATGAAGCACTGGTCTTAAAGGTGTTTGTCATTCATTTGGGGCAAGGATTATTTTTCTAATGGAAAGCCAATACTAGATTAATGATGAAATACAGGCAAAAGCCCTAAGGTTGTGACCTCTTTTGCATCACCTCTGTGATGTCTTCTCAGCACCAGGTGATCAAATTTCCCTGTTGCCTTACACTTGTAACTGTAAATTACAGTTTTCAGACAAAGGCCAGAGCTTTAACTGATGCAGTAAAAGTCTGTATTTATGACATTTTCAAGCATATTTTTCAAAAGTTATTGAGGTAAGAAAATTAACCTCAGCCAAATTCTGAATCTGAACTTTGAATTTTCTGGGTTTTTTTCTGTTCTGTAGATTTAGTTGTCTCTGACAGACTCAGACAGAAAAAAAAATCAAAATTGTGGACAAATTTAAAGTCAGTTATAATTGCCTGTTTAAAATAATGACAAGGTGCTGACTGAGGTCTTTTCTTAACTGCTAAAAAACGTGAGTGAAAGACATACAATGTTTCTTCTGTATAGGTTTATTAAATTCAGACTTCAAATCAACTGCTAAAAATTAACCACTGAAAGACCAGGTAGGTATGAATGAATTCTAAAATGCTCTTTACCGAGAAGAATGATTCCTTTGTCTATAATGTCAATTAGTTATTGTAGACTCCTTTGTCTGAGGATATCTTCTCACATTTATTCACCAATCTTTATCTGCTAATTACCTGAATGGCAGCAAAATTAGTTTCCACATGTGAATTCTACTCTCAAAAAATCAACTAGAGCAGTAACTGTTACAAGATATTTCTGAACTCATTATCGCAATTAGCTTCCTGAAATATTCCCCTTATGAAAATATAGGCACAGTTTTTCAGCATCAGAAATAAAAATTAAAGTTGTGAGCCTCTGAGATGTCCAGTTCCACAGAGGGCGAGTAGAAGGGAACTCAGTGCCTGAAGTATTCTGACCCTTTTATTGATAAAATTGATCTTTTGTGTGTCTCCCTAACAGTTCGTGTCAAAGTGTATTTTATGCTAACCAGACCAAAAATCCTTTAGGATGAAAAAAAAAAAAATACCATACTACAGTAGCCTCCCGAGGAAATAATCTGAACTGTTCAATACTGTGAAGTGGTGCACCAGAGGATTCTCCTCAAGTATGGGCCAGAAGCATCTTCATTCATCAATTCCAGCCCTGTAAACAGAAAAGGGAACTTAAGATCTTCTGTGAGGAAAACCTAAACCTAAGTCTGAAGAAGAAAACAGCACTCTGAATCCATGCACCTCCTTTACTTGTTGGTGTGTAATATACCCTAACATGGAAAGGAGCACAACAGAAGGTCCCATGTGTTGGGTTTTCCATATCAGGTGGCACATGATGGTGGCAAAAGAGACAAAAATATTTTAAGAGCTACAGTCAAGCAATATGTTATTTCTCAGTTGGAATAAAAGAGAAAAACAAAACAAATCCAAACAAAACCAAAAATCATAGAAAGCCAAAATAAAGAAATAGAAAGCATGGCAAATATGTAACCATTTCCTATGCTTGCAATTCTTATACAGAAATTTCTCTGTGATGCTATTGGACTCCTCACTATGGCTATTACATTAGACATTTCAATAATAATAATAATAATAATAAACCAACAATAACTTGTCATTTTAATTTTTTTATTATTATTATTATTTGGCTCTGAACAATCTGTAGGTTACTTACATCTCCATAGGTTCATTGAGTTGAAGGGAATTTGGTTCATACATTTGAATTCCATCAGAGAGGAAGTGAGATAGAAGTCTAACTAGAAAGCACTTCTCTGGGCTAATGACAAAAGGTATAATAATTTTTTGATACTAATACATTAAAGTGATTAAATTTCTCTCGTTGATTAATTCCATGAATCTTTATGGCCACCTCATACTTTTAAATGTATTCTATGATGGAAATATTTTAGGAAAATTGAGTTTGAAAACTCACAGATTACCATAATTTATTCTAAATTCTGCAGCACCAAATTTCAGAAAATGTTTTAAAAGTTTCTCTTTTTCTCTGTGTCTTTTGTAAACAATTTTGAACTTTTATATAACACATAATTTCAGAAATTGATAATACATTAATTAAGCTTAGCAACATTCCATGAGTCAAATAATTTTTGACACATCAGTAAAATATTTTTGCATGGAGCTATGATATGATCAGATTTCCTCCAGCAGGTCAGTAATGAGACCTGCGGTGTAGTTCAGATTCTTAATGTCTTTGCATAATTCTCTCTCATGTTAATACTTGTAAAGCATTTTTACATCACAGGAAAACAAAGGAAGCTTTATTCCATTCTGGGAATGAAGAAAAGTCACTGTGAATTTGTGCTGGGCTGCAGCTGCAGAAACTCCTGCCAGGAATGCTTGGTAATACATGAATTGTCTCCAGCCTGAGAAATATAAAGAGACGTTGATAGTCCAGTCACTAATTTTAGATGAGTGCAATAATGCAGAAGAAAATTTAATTTAAAAAAAAAAAGTTCTGGGTAAAAACATTCTCTGTTGAACCTGAAGGACTATGTAGGTGTCCTGGGGTGAAAAGGAACAAAGAAAGATTAACAAAAGTGAATATAAAAGGAAGTACATCGACAAACAATTCGGAAATTAAGAATTCAAAAATGAAAATTGGGAAACAATCTAAGTTAAAATTTTAATAGTAAATATTTAAATTACAAGGAATGAAAACTGCAGTGTTGTGCTAAATGTGCACAAGTGTCTACACACTTTTTTTGCAAAATCTGAAACTTTTCAGTTATATGTGAATTAATTCTTCCTGCTACAGAACAGGCTGTCTGAAAACTGTGATTTTACACAAGTTTTTATCCAGAATAGGAAAAATATCCACTTGTTAACAGATTAAATTTGTGATTTGATGTGCAGTAATCATTTAAAATTTACATCATTAAAAACGTCAGTGGCATTTACTGACTTCATTAAAGGATTTATGACTCTGGATTGAAATAAATGACCAAACATTTTTGCCAGTCTTATGGTGGTAGCTTGTGCCTAACAGAACACCTCTTATGAATAATAAAAACTTTGTCACAAACTGAACTAATATTTTGGGAGTTTATAAAATGAAGGATCGCTGCAAATAGAGCAGTTTTGAAATTTCCTGATGACTTGCTTGAATTTATTCTGTGTGTGTATGTGTCACTGCAGGAAGGTGTTTGGGTTTGTTGTGGTTTAACCCCAGCTGGCAACAAAATACCACAGAGCTGCTCAGTTTCTTCCCCCTTCTTCCAGATGGATGGGGACAAGAACTGAAAAGAAAAGGAAACCTAAGGGGTTGAGATACAAACAGCTTAAAAATTGTAATAAAGTAGAACATAACAGCAACAACACTAATATGATCTTGGTGATCTTAAAGCTCTCTTCCATCATCATCATCATCATCATCATCATCATCATCATCATCATCATCATCATAATGGTATAAAGGCGAGAGGAATGAAACCCAAGAAAAACAAGTGATACATAATACAATTGCTCCTGGAGAATTATGGCATGGAACATCTCTCTGGCCAGTTCAGATTAGCTGTTCTGGCTGTGCTCCTTCACAGCTTCTTGCACACCTCCTCACTGGCAGAGCGTGGGAAGCATTGCTAAGATTGATTACTGAATATTTAGTTTCTCTAGAAAATGAACAGGCTTTTTGTTCATATTTTTGTCACTTAAATATTCCGTTTTTGATCATATTTTTCAACTCAAATAATTCACCTCCAAAAAATACACCCTTGGCTCTCCAAATCCAGCTGTGTTGCAATCCCTTGCTTTTTCCTCAGTGAAAGGTTACACAAACAGCAATAACTAGTAGCAATTCTATTATTATCTTTAACTGCCTGATAGTAACTAATTTGAAGTATTATTGATACTGCAAAACATACTTAATTGGGATTTTGCTTTAGTTTCAGCTTTAGCTAAAGGAATCTACCAAGTAGATAATACCAGCTATAAATGCTTTGCTTGTAGCACTAGAAAGTATTCTACTGTAAAAATGTGAGGGTGACTGACCTCCTCTGCTTCAGAAAAGAAAAAAAAATCATTCTTGACTGATTCTGAACACACACTGAAAAATTTGCAGTGGTACACAAATGTTTCTCTGCCCAGAACATTTCACTGCTTTGCCTGCTCTGATTGAAGCAGACATTTTTCAGAAAATTCCCCTGTTCTTCCTGTATCTCACTATAACAGGGGCTTTATTTTAAATACATTCTCTTCTGTAGTATACAAATGCTGTTCATACTCCTGGTTCTCATGTCAAAAACTTGAGGGAATACAGTGTGTGGGAAAGCTCGCTAGGAAGTCATTCTCTAATTCCAATAATTTGTCATTCCTGGGCAATCTATCTACCTACACTTTCAGTTTACTACCATTCGCTTCTGTTGGAGTGAGTCTAGACAGCTGCAGAGGAGAATAAGCAGGCAAACATGTCAACACCCAAAAAATACAGACTAATCAAAATGATAAATTACTGTGTAATAGAGACAAAACCCAGCAAATATTGAGGCTACCGACATGGGTTTCACACGTTTTCATTTTACAAAAAGCCAAGAATATTAAGATTCAATAATTTAGAACATGGAAGATATTAAAATATATCTCTGTGTATCTCTAATTCTTTACTGGAATCTCAAAATCTAGTGAAGAATTCTGACAATTTTACTGCATGTACACATACATACACTAAAAATGGAGCAGAGCTAGAAAGACCTCAGACACATTAGCAAGAAAAATTACTGAAAAATTATTTTAGAGAAGACATTTAAAATAGAATTTTATGTAAAACCATGGGCTGAAATAGGACATCCTGACTCCATTTCTCAGTATATCTTTCACAAATAAGCAAGTCACACAAAGTAGATAGCACGTACTAATTTCATATCTTATTTTACCTCATAGAAATCATTTTCTGTACACCAATGCCAAAATTCTCTGAAAGTGAATCAGCAACAAAGGCAGTAAATAGGTTTCCTGTATTCAGTCTTTTACACTCTCCACTGGACCACGTTGACTTCTTAATGGTTAGTCAAGCAGCTAAGCACTTTTCTGAGATGATGAGGATCTGTCTGCCACGAGCTCATTCCAATAAATATGTGAGGTCTGTTCTACCTGCAGACAAGCCTACAAAATAATTCTGTATCATTAATAGCACTAGGAGGAGTGACATGGGATGACTAAATACTTCTAGGTTATCTGAAAAAAACCAAAACCAGTTTTCTTTCTGAAGGTTTCATACGTACTAATTGTTTTCCTGCCACCACACACACACACAAGCACATATCAGGAGAGTTTATGGACTCACTTAGGAAAAAGCATTTCTATCAGACAATGACAGTTTGAAGCTGACATAGCCTCCTTAATTCTTCACACGTAGCTGAGTTTGACACCACCTTTTGCAAGCAATGTATGACAGTTTAAAATGAAAGTAATCTTTCAACAGCTTGAAAGGCTTCTTTTTCTTTTCTCCTTGAAACAGAGTGTGTAAAGAGGTAATGACAAAAAGAATTAATTTAAATCCTTCTAAAATTTCATCAGTTTAGCTATCCAAAATGTGCCCCTTCAGAAAACCTGAAGGGTAGTTATCTTCTTCCAAAATCAATTTAAATAGCTTATTAGAAGTTGCTCAAGTGTGGATATTTCTCTTGTTTATCAGTGCTTTGGGTACATACAAGCAATTTATTTATTTACTGAGGAAAGACATTCATCAGGCTCTTAGCAACAAGTATATCCATTATGTAGTTCATATCTTTCAGAACCTGGATTTGTTTCAGGATGTTTTAATATTTTAATGAAAAACATTGATTTTTTAGAAAAAAAAAAAAAAAAAAGTAAGTTTACAGTTGGTAGTCTCTTCCCTTTATTAATTCAAAAATGCAGATGAAATGGGCTCTTTAGTTAGTTATAATAGCTAGGGACTTCTGCTGAGAGTTTTATCTGCAAGCATAGCTCTTAAAAAAAGGTTGAGATTGCTCTGACTAGGGGAGTTAATAAGCAGGCACAGACAAAGAGGTGTGTCTGAGTGCAGTATTAATAAGAGAAAAGTCTAACTAGGCAAGTTCAAGACACGAACTTTCCAGCTACAGATTTTGTGGGTGTAGGCTTTCCTGTAATGGGCAAAATATTAACATTTCTCTTTATGTTTTTGCTCAGCTCTTTCAAATGAAATATAATATGCAAGCTCCTTCTATGATTTTAAACAGAGTATCTATCTATTTTTGATCTGTGTTTCAACAAATTCCTTTTGTATATGAGGCTTGTAGAAGTTGATTTCAAAGAGCTGAAACTCTCAGCTGCTAAGGAATCCCTGAGCTCCCAGGTATTGATCAGATGGTGGTAATAGCAATGTCAGCTAGGCTGAGTGAACCTAAATACTTTGCCATATAGAGGAACATAAAGTTAATTCAGGCATCATGCCCTGAACCTCAGTCTGGTGGAGATCCAAAGTCCTCTTTCTGGAGCAATTCCAGTAAGGAATAGCCTTCTCCCAAACATCGCCATCCTTGTGCAACTGGTCTTCACTGGTGTCATCAATGGCAATTTCCATCTCTGAACGGAACCATTTTCCTTTTCGCTTTGCCTGCACTGCTGATAACCCCTCCATCACGCTCACTGACATCCTCATGAGACCATCAGTCGGGAAAGAACTCTTTCTAGGCCCTTTCCCAAGCCTATTGTCAGCATATCCAGTCAGGGTCACAAAGCCACTGGCCCTATTTGCATTTTTTTTTTTTAGGAACAGGCTTTATCCATTTTTAAAGCAAGCTCTCTCTCTCTAGAACCTAGCTCTGTTATCAAATCAAAGTCCATTTCCATATTCTCAGGGTGACCCATCATGTCTATGTTCATAAAACATTTTAGGAGCTTAAGGTTTTAAACGGGCTTTAATACTTAAGCACCTTTTAATCCTCGAGGCAATTTATGCACAAACATCTTTAAGGAGATAAAAATGGCTTTGTTTCTTAAATGGCACACATTTAAGCCTTCTCACTCTTAAATCTTTTGAAGTGGTTTATGTATTAAAACCACTAATACCAGTATTGCCACTTATTCGGTCTTTGGCCTTGGACACACCACTTTCTCTGCATATCTGTTTCTCTGCCTCTCATATGGGAGTAAGAACATTGTAACTACTGTTTTTCATAACCAGTTACTGCCTGAACAGGAATTTAAATACGGAAGAAAAAAGCATAAAAACACTTGGTTGTGTTGTTAAACACCAGAATATCAGTGATCATTAGATCAGTACTGTGAAATGAAGTTGCCAAGATGAAGTCTATGCCTACTTTTGGAAAGATGATCACTTTTACACACACTGTCTTGAGAGATCTTTAACCCTGCTGGAAGAAACCACCTGAATAAGATGATGATGATGATGATGATGATGATGATGATGGTGATTATTACTATTATTATTATTTTTTTATTTTATTTTATTTTATTTTTATAGTTGTCTGCCTTTCCTTTGAGATGGTAACATGACAGGAAAATACTTTTCTTAACACAAGAACACATCACTGATATATGTAAAGGTCAGTATCATTATTCTGGAAACAGAATAAGATACTTGTCTGAGTGCTTTTGTAAGTGCTTTTTTCTAGAAAATTTTAGTGGAATTGGGGATGTAAAATAAAGGGACAAAGTTCTGATTTTTTAAGGTTATACTGGAGAAAAATTGACACTTCATTCAATAACCTTTTGAGAAAGAGAGAGAAGTTATAGATAACGTAAGGCTGAGAGACAGATGAAGTGACTTTAGGTAATCAAAGTAAAAATTGCTGCCTGATGGAATCTGAGCAGCAAGGCCCTTTTTTTTCTGAGGTACCTAATGGGTTTTTACAGTGTTATAACATTTGAGTTTTATGTTTTATGATATTCACCATGTGGCAGTCTGACCCTCTTCTCCCCTAAGATGTTATCACTTCTCTGTGTCAAAGTAATTCTGTTGCTGTCTTACCAGAGAGCAACTCATGAATCAGTGATGTGGGCAGGGGTGGCAGCCCAGATAGCGCTCTGCGAAATCTATAAATCCTTTAAGAGCGACTATTTTTCTGCTGCCAGTGGTTATTATTGTGTCACAATCAGGCAATTTCATGCTGAAATGTTGGGTGGCCTGGATTTGAGTACTAAAAGAAGAAAAGCTACCAGGAGATTATGGTATCAGCATGCTATACGATGTGAAATGTAGGCAGTGAAGTCCACCTGTTTTTGTATGTTCTTCTACTTAGTAGTGAGCACTGGAGTATACTTTCTCTAAATCGTAATCTTTCGTAACATCTAGTGGCAGTTGTCATAAAGTTTTAAGAACTAAATCTATATTTTTTTCTCCACATGCCTTGCCTTAACCATGGGTTCACATGCAACTTGGTAACTTTCAGAAGATAAGCCACACCATATCCCTGACAGATATTTACAAACATAAAACTTCCCAATGTTTGCATGCTTAAAATGCAGGTTGGTCAATAGTCCTCATGGACTCCCTTGTGCAAGAGTGAGTAACCAAAATCATGCAGTGAATTGTCCATAGTCACTCTGGGTATGTATATGGAGTGAATTGGTGAAGGTTATTAGGTTTGCACAGATACATTCCAGCATTTGATGCAGCCACTGATGACACAGAGACTGGAAAGCTGATGTACAAGTATAAATTAGGTACTTTGTTGTACACGAGAAGTCTCTTTGAATTCACTGATTCAAGTGTCTTTGAATGCAAAGAAAAGTTTGCTGAATGCTAAGTTACAGTCCCTTTGACCGCTCTTCTGGATGGGTCATACCACTGCTTCCATCATTCTGAATGTCTGTTCTTGACCTACCACTGCTCATCACTTCCAGACCATCTCACAGAAAGGCTTCTTGAACTTTTGCCAGCTTTAGACTGTTCCTTATTAAAATTGAATGGATCATGAAGAGATGCGAGAAAAACATGTCAGTTTGTTTTCATGACAAAATCAAGCATATCTGAAAAACACCCAGAGAGTCAGAATATAATCTGACTTTGTCTTTAGTGTTTTAATTAGACTGGTTGACTAGAATCAGCAGGGGAACACTAAAAAAATAATTTCAGTCTAATTTCCTTTATTTGTTTCTCTCAGCATTCAGAGAACCACTAGTAGTTAAAAGAAACTGAAAGGAATAATAACTTGTGTGAGGATTCAGATCAGACTCTGTATTTACTCTTCATGGTTCCTTAGGTAAAAAAAGATGTAATACAAAACTTAATTGTGTTTAAGATTAGCTGATAGGAGCATTTATAAACTATCTGGGTGAGAGATTTTGTAATGTTTGGTAGATAGGTAGATAGTTTGGTAGATAAAAAAGGATTTTTTATTGGGACTTGCTAGTGAACTACTGAGTGACTTTACACTCAGATGTTAAATATTTTGTTTATAAAAGCTTTGCAACAAGAATTTATAAAGTGCATTTGTTTCAGAGAGGAAAATATTAATTTCTGTGAATGATCAATATGTTTGTCCTTTGGCTGTTTGGCATCAGATGCAAAAAAATAAAAAGAAGGGAAAGATCAGAAGTTGTAGGGAGAGGAAATAGTGATGCAAATAACCCTGCTGATAAATTAGCTGAGAGAGAACAGTCCCACTCCCTTACTCTTTTAGTGGTACTTTCTGGGATGCAAAATTTTGGGGTGACATTTGGAAGTTTTTATTTGCTTGTTTGTATCATCTGGAAATGTTTAAGTATCCACAATGTAAGGCCAGTGAAACATGATGGAATACTGGAATTTGTTAACCAGTTTTAATTGTGGTTTACCATTCCTAAATATTTTTAGCCAATTTGACTTTGCCTATAATATTTTTTTAAATACATAATGCTAGAGAATCTAGTCTCTAATGCATTTATTGAATTCAGGTTTGAGAAATGGAGAGTGAGGGATGAGATTTTTCCTGTTAAAACAGCTTTACTTGACTGGATAAATTTGTAAATAAAATATTGCACATCAAGAGATCACTTTCTGCTCCATAAACATTTTTAATAATTTAAAAAATCATAGAATTTTACTTCTCAGCATTTAACTTGATCTTTACTCATGAATTATTACAATATATGATTACACTGCAAACTGCTGTAGAAATAAACAG
Organism: Aleadryas rufinucha; assembly: GCA_013397815.1. Taxonomy (NCBI): domain Eukaryota; kingdom Metazoa; phylum Chordata; class Aves; order Passeriformes; genus Aleadryas; species Aleadryas rufinucha. The sequence goes on from VZTH01012693.1 coordinate 117,034, forward strand.
GGTATGATGCATCACTTCTGGTCACCATTGATATATTGTTTGGTGTTAGCTCTTGTTCAAAATCCAAACAATGTAAAATAAGGAAAAGCAGAAAGTTCGTGGTGTGTGAATACAGTGGAAGGTTTTGGTCATCTGCTGTAGAAACCACAAGTAGCTGTGATGCAGAGCCTGCTACTCCATGCAGTGAAGCTGACAGGCTCTAAAATTGTCAGACTTTATTCAGTCCTTCTGTAAGCATGCCAGTGTGTGCAAGAATATTATGTCAAAAACTGATCAAGGAAGAGTAAAATACAAGCTTAACTTCTGATCTTAGGAGTGGTAACAGTAGGGCAGATGCTGCAATCAAGTACAGTTCCATTAAAATCACTAGCTAATTCAATTTCTTAGATATTAAAGATATAGAAAATTGCTAAGTTACCACAAATAACTAATGTTTATGAAAAAACTGATTCCTAGCAGCCTAGAGAAGACTGCTGGACACCACACATAGTACCTTCTGGGAACCAAGGTAGTCTAATCAGCCAAACAAATTCTGATTTAGGAAATCTAAATGAAATTCTTTAGTGCTGGATTTTGACTGGATGTATTGGAAATGAAAATTTCCTTTGAGTGACAAAAGTTGTCAGAAAAATAAGATCAGACTTTATCTTTTTGTACAGACTGTAATACTGTAATTAAATCCCATTATTCCCTAAGGGATCAAATGTAGTGATACCTGTGTGTGTGCAAGTACAGGTGCCGGTGTCCATACACAAATGTTATGTGCATACACACACACGCATTGGGATCAAGCTGGTTCCTACCATTATAACTGATTCAGCTTCTGTGATGACAATAATTTGAGTCTTTTGAAAAAAAATAATACTTTGTTAAAGACTGCTAAACCTATCATCATCAACAGTGTGTAAATGGAAAGAAATTTCTCCCTGATGACAATATAGAATCTAAGCCTTGTAAGAGAGGAATCATGTCATCTCTCTCTCTCTTTCCACACTTCAATTTTCTTACAAAGTGGTATCTTGGATCCTTGAATCCAATTAGGAGTGATACGGTTGACAGCTAATAAAATACTTCTGGGGTGGTTCTGCGTCTGAGTGAGATGAAAGATTGCATTTCTATCCCTCTATATACATGAATCTTGCCACATTGAGAATTATTCATTACTGATATAAAATAATAAATATCAAAAGGCCAGAAGAGATCTCTGCAATAGGTTAGCCATTTCTGCACAGTAATTGCAAACTAGGCTTTTTCCATGTGATAGGAAATTAAAGAGAATGAGAATTCGCTACTTTTCTTAAAAGCTGGGGGAAAAAAAGGAAAAACCTCTATCTTCTGCTGTGTAAATTTAAAATATTTTAGGAGCTACCTAGTAAAAATCAGGAAAACATAGCATTTACTAAGAGCACAACAGCATCTGTCTTAAATGAATCATTTGTTGGAAAGTCTTTTAGAGAGGGGAGCTTTGAAAGACAATTGCACAGTTCATACAGGAGATTTGTTTAAGATTCACCCTAGAAGGGCTTCTGACTGAGCACCCTTGAATTAAATACCGGCTATATTTATTCAAGGGTGAGGGTGGCATGTATTTTGCAAATACCATAATTTATGGACCTTGTTTCTAAAGGTTGGCCATAGTGTGGCAATGAGGATACAGAATGCCTGTGCACTGTCCTCTCTGCCAAGTACTCATGAAAGAGAAAGAGTGGACTTTGTCTCAAAAAAAAAAAAAAANAAAAAAAAAAAAGAGTGACACGAGCTGAGGCTGGGTAGGAGCAGTTTGCAACTGCAGTTGAAAGCAATCAGAAGATTGCAATTCTACTGTTTCTTTTGTCAGCAGTACCCTTCAGAAAGGCAGGCTTATAGCAACTTTCTGTCTGGCTTTCTGAAAGGAGTATCTCCCTGGGGTGAATATTGCAAAGAGATGCCTTTGGGGTTGCCTGTGACCCTAACGCTTTGTTCTGTTTTCATTCTAACACACCATCAAACCCCATGAAATATTTATAAATGCAAAAACTTCCAAATGCTGTTCTATTTATAACTGTAATAAAATGGCATCTCTCTAAGTACATTTCCTCTAAATTTTTAAGTTGTGTCATACACCCTGGCTATGATAAATTTAATAGAACTCCACAACTCATGGGAAACAATGAATGATATTCAGCTGAATAACAGTTCAGATTCCTTATAATTTCTTAAAATATTTCTTTCCCTTCTATTATTTTGGTGCACTTCTCTGCAAGTGGAATTACATTTTGATTTTTGCAGTGTCTCTCTGCTGGTTAAACCTTCTGTTTATTTTACAGTCTTGGAACTTTTGTTTTTGTGTACGTATATTGACTCTATAAACATGATTCAATTATTTTCTGTAGGAGTATAATGAATAATGCATGTCTCTGGGTCTTGGAATACTTCATAGCCTCCAAATATGAGGTGAGTGAAACTGTGGAAGTATAGCAGTTTTAGCAGTAGTCAGCTGCCAGTGGAAAACAAAACAAACCTCCAGATCAAGTAATCAGCAGGGTAGGGCACGATGCACTTGACTTCTGCTTTTGAGATTAACTTCTGTCTCACAGACACCTGGGTGCTTGTGGTAATAGTGACTACCAACTTTTGAAGTTCCCTGGAGACCAGTTTACACTGCTGAAGCACAGATGTACCATCTATTAATAGTTAATTTCTCCTTCCTGGATTGCCAAAATATGTGTCAGTTTGGGGTCTGTGGTATGAATTTGATTGTGGTGTTAGAACTAGTGAACTGGAAAAAACTAAATTGTTTCCCGTTACAAATCCCAAAATTTTCCCAGGTAGGAGTAGTCATGATTTACCAAGAATATCAGAGTAAAGACAAAGAGAGAAAGAGAGAGAGAATATGCAGTGTCAAGCTCAACATACTTTTTATTTTATATGAGATAAAATCATAAATCTTTTAGCATAAATCTTATTATCTGAGAGAAAGAGCACAATGGCAAGTTCTCAACAGAGCCTGGATCATTAAACTTTACAATATGTTTACAAATACCACTAAAGAGATGATTCTTAAGAACATCAAGACCAAAAATGAAAAGACTCTCTGATATGCCTGTTGTGGTTAATGCTTTGCACCACAATGTAGATAGCTGCAGTTTGGTTTCCTGTCCTCATCCAAGGGAAGAAGACCCCACAAGGACAGGAGTAACATCTAAAATTGACTAAAAATTTTCCCTATTATGATCTACAGGGTATCTCATTTCAAAGTGTTGGATGTTCAAGCAGCCATATTGCCAGGTGAGTAAAATGAGAAGCAACTGTAATTCTCCATGAAGTTATATAGGATAAAAAAAAGCTGCAGGATTTTGCCAAGCACTCCTCAATGCTTGCTCCCAATACACATGGAGACTCCACTAGCTTACAAAAGGCTTCAGCGTGGAAAGAGAGATGCAAATTAAGTCAAGGATTATGTTTTGGTTTTAGTCAGAAAACAGGACATGGTGATGGAAATAACTATCCAGATTCATCAAGCCCCATCAGAAATCTGCGAAAGCTTTTTAGCTCCCAGGTTTTTTTATAGAATTGCAATTGGTTTTCATAGAGAGCATTTATAGCAAGGCCAGTATTGTGAAAAAAGAAAACTCTGACGTGCCATACACCCGTCTGAACACAGTTGAGTTATCCCTATATTGTCTCAATTTCTTCTCACAAGATACTCTAGACTGCATAGTCACTATCACATGTCTTTTATGGTAATTTTATTCACAAGCAGAAGCAAGCAGTTGTCAAACTGGCAAACAGTGGTTTTAGTTTGTATCTGCTCTGCCAGCTTTCCATGCCAGGACAAACCCTTTTGAACTCGGTGACAGGAAAGTAAATATATGGAAATTGGTTTCCAACAAAGCCACTGTTATCCCCCCTAATGGACTGCTGTCCAAAATTGTACAAACAAGAGCTTTCCTTCAGCTTTTCAGGACTTGACTTTACACAGGGTTGCATGCACAGGACCGTGGACGTCTATGGGTTTCATGCCAGCCTTCTTTCTATTTGATATGGCTTAGAAATCACTGGACCTCACAGTAATTTTAGTTCAGCATTACACATGAGCCCAGGCTGAAATATTTTATGTGATTTTTCATTGTTGCTGGGCTTACACAATCTGCCTCAAAACCTGACTTTGGCAATTAGCTCTTTATAATGACAGAGTGTCTGATAAACACAGTCCTACTGTTTCAGATATGCAAAATGCAGAATTGCTGTTTGCAGAGATCACTAAATGGCTGTGAATCTGCTAACCGTGCTCTTTGTGGTCTGGAAATTCAGTAATGAAACAACTAAAATTACCATTTTAAGTTGGCCATTCTTTCCATTGCATAAGGGTATTTGAACACACATGCTATAGCTGAAAGATGTTATATAGTGATAGTTCTTTAAGATAGTTTTGGAAAAATTTTACTATTTTACTAATTACTCATTTCTAAAAAAGGTCACTGAGATTGTTTCTTTGACCTGATGGAATATATTGACCTAGTGGGACTGTGGGTTTCTAGCATCAGTGAAAATTTTTTCATCTATGAATTTGTCTATAAGAATAAGAGATAAGGAAAACTTATTGTAATCTCTTAGTTTAGGCATTTCTTTTTTGAAATATTGTTCAAGCTGGAAGGAGATGAAGGAATTATTTTAAAAAATTAAATCCAAATGTTCGAGTTACCTGTTGTGAGTCTTCATATTTCAAGAGATTTCTTTCAGTGAGAACTAATTTCAGGTCAATACCAAGAATAACTGCAGAAAAACTTAAAAAGCACTTCCAGGGAATTTACTGTCCCCTGATATTTTCCCAGTGCTACTTGCAAAAGCCCATTCACAGGTCAGTCTTAACACTAAGAGCCTACCAGATCTGGCTTAACTGTTTCCCTGCTGCTGTTGACATCTCCTACTGAAAACCAATAGGAACAGCACATATTTGGCACTTCCAAAAACAGTGTTTTGCTCAAAAACAAGCAAAAGTACAACAGCTCCACACTCCCTTTACCTGGTGGTTGTTGCCTATGCAACACACAGAGAATAGGCTTTCAGCAGCAGCTTTTTCTGGTGAATTATCATATTCATTTTATTAATGGAAAATTCTGCTAAAGAAACTCACCACCTCTGACCTCCTACAAAGTGTAATGTGTTAGTCCTAATCGAGGTAACAGAAACTCTTAAGCTCAGCCATTTGTTGAATGCTAATGCAATTCAACAAATGGCTGGTTTCAGGGAAGGCAATGAAAGCAGAGGAGAGGGCAATGGCATGATGAGACTGTAATTATTTGTAGAAATAAATGAGAGTGAGTTCTTACACAGGAAAGAAATCTCATGTAAAGACAATGCTAATATAAATGGTAAGACTACATGCAATGTTTTTCAAAGTTGTGTAAGGAAGAAAGGGGATTAAAAGAGGAATTAGCAAGAGCTGAAACAGCTGTTATTTATGAGTTAAGAGCATTAACAGAGTCAGTACATCATCTGTGCTACCACCAATCTTTAATGTAATGAAATAGAAACTTTATCTCATTAAATATCAAACAAGAGCCTCTCTGTCTCTAGTGTGTTCTATGTACTGTAGTAAGAAAAAAATTTCCTTCACATTTTTTTAAAAACAGCCAATGCCATATCTCAAGCACCTCCTTTTTCGTTTGCCTAGACAGAAATGCTGGTAATGTTCTGGTAAAATAATTCCTAGCCACGGCATGATGTTGCTTATTATTATATTGAATTGAAGTAAGCTATGATTTTTAATTACTTATGGATCTAAGGTGGTGTCTCTAAACTACAACAGCGAGGTCTCAAGATACATCCGTTTCAACAGAACTGCTGGCAAACAACTTCCAGTATTGCAGTTAATATTCCATCTATATATATTCTGACCTGAGCGCTCACAAAGGTCTAACATTTTTCTTTTTTTCCCTTTTTTTTTCCACTTTTTTTTTTTCTTTAATGTAATCTCTGCATTGTTGTACCATTCATATGTGTCATGTCACTTTGACTCTTTTCTGGCTGAGAGAGCTAAAACGAGCTTCTATTAAAGTTAGGTTAATGCCACTCCTGATCAGCCAGTGCTGTGAAATGATGCAAGGCTAACACCTCCTCTTCCAAGCTAAGGTCACTGCCAAGAGCAATGAGATTTTTTTGTACCAAAAGCATAACTGACATTTTTTCCCACTTTTCAACATTTCCAGCTTAGAGTGAAAAGGAGTTTTCACAAATGAAATAAACCATCTGCTTTCTCCACTCATACACAGATAACCCTTTCATTCAATGGGGACACCAGATATATTCTACTTGCTTTGGAGTAATCTGTGTAGTAGAGCAAATGGGGAAAGCAGGTGAGTGAGACTGGCAACCGTAATCTCTTCTCTTTCTTTTCTCATAAAAGCCTGTCTATCTTCAGAAGTAACAGGTATTGTTGATTTAATTACATCCATCTCTGTAAAAATATCAACAAGAGAGAATAATTTAAAGTAGGCAATGCCTTTTCTAGATTTAAGTATTTTCATACATAGTAATTCCTTCCGCATCACATTCTACCCAAGGATCTTGGAGAACATTTTAAAACTGGGCTGGGATTCTAATCTTCACTGGCTGGATATCCCAGCTTTACCTACAAGTCATCAGAAGCAAAAAGAGAATTTGGACCTGCTGCAAAAGTATCTGTGGGTTTGATGTCTTCAAGCAGAAGTCTCTGTCCCTTCATTTGACTGCTGGTGCAGATGGAAGTTGATGGTATGATTCTCACTTTTAACCCCTCTTTTGAATGCAAATAGATGTTGTCAGATGTGTTGAGAAGGTGGTGCATAATGCTTTTGGAAAGCTTTTGTATTTTATGACCTTGTCAATCGTTTAAGAAGGCACACACCTTATTTGGCACACGATTTTGTGTTCTGCCTGTCCTGAGCTGAACTTTGCTTGAAACTGAGTAGAGGGCACCCCCCAAACAACCACCATTTACTCAGGTCTGTAAGGCTCCTCTTCAATGCTGCTCATTATCTTAGTTTCTTAGAATTAAAATATATAGGTGTGTAAGAAATAGTACTAGTATAAGAGGTCAGAGAATTACCTATCACAAAGGAAAACCCTAAATATCCCTTGAAGTGGAAGAGCTCACTCTTCTTTCCTTATGATATTGCATTCTGCAATCAGCTGTAGGAAAACATCTGAAATAAGCTGTTGGGATTTGACCCAGCTGGTAACTAAGTACCACACAGGCACTCGTTCCCTCCCCATCTCCTGCACAACATGCACACTCCCCACTGTGTGGAGGAGATTCAGAAAGAAAAGGTAAACCTCTTGGGTTTACAATAAGAACAATTTCATAATTAATACAAAATATAATAATAATACAGCTATACTACTAATAAAACCTGTAATAATAATAGTAATGATAAGGAGAGGAAGAGAGAGTAACAGAACACAAGAGAAACAAGAGGTGCACAATACAATTGCTCACTGACTGATACCCAGGCTGTTCCCGAGAACTGCTCAGCCCCTTTTTGGGTAACTCCCCCCATTTATATACTGAGCATGACATTCTATATTATGGAATACCCCTTTGGTCAGTTCAGGTCAGCTGTCCTTCCTATGCTCTCTCCCAGTTTTTTGTGCAGCTCCTCACTGTCAGAGCATGAGACATTTAAAAGCCCTTGACTTAAATAGCAACAGCCAAATCAGTGTGTTAACAACACTATTCTCATACTATATCCAAACCACTGCATTCTACCTGTTACTAAGAAGTGAATGCACTCTGTCCCAGCCAAAACCAGGATGGTTTCTACTCCTTATTCTATTTCATTTGTGTCTTGCGTGACCTTTCCTGACCTTTGATAGATAAACATACACACAGATATCATTCCCCTAGTCTATGGACCATCCCTATAAAGGCCCGTTGAGTTCATTGGCAGGGAGGGGTTCGTCCATCCCCAGGAAAGCAGGGCTCCATCATGTGTAATGGTGAATTGGGAAGGCAAATGCTATCACTCTGAATATTTCCTCTTCTTTCAGCTTTATCTGCTTGTGTCCTATGGTATGGAATATTGCCATGGTCAGTTGGGTCATGTGCGTGTGGTCAGGCACCCCCAGACCTCTCACCCGTGTGGCAGTATGGAAAGAAGAAAAGGCCTTGTCTCTGTGTGAGCCCTGCTTAGCAGTAACAAAACCATCTCTATGTTATCAGCTGTGTTTTCACTGCAAATCCAAAACACAGTCTCATATTAGCTACTATGAAGACAATTAATTCTACCGCAACCAAAACCAGAACATAGGTTAACAAGGATGAGACTGGCTTTTCCTCTTCCATAATTATCCACTGACCTGGTTTCTAAAAATAATGCTCTTCACCTCAGAGCATTTGTCACAAAAATTAATGCTAGTGCTGGAAATTGCAGTTCTAGCCTATGCAGGTTGGAAGATACATTTTAAAATTAAAGTCTTATAACTTACAATGATCTAGAGTTATACAGGTTCATGAAAAAGCAAAGTAAACCAAATGAAAACAAACAAAACACACCCCACCACCATTTTGACACTTATGTGAGAAAGTATAAAGAAAGGTAATGCGATTACAGTAGGTTCTCCTTCCTTAACAGAGAAGATGTTATTCCTCTTGTAGCTCTGCACACTGGAACAGAAGCAGAAAGCTCTGTGAAGTCATTCTAAAGACAGCAGCCAGGTTGAGCTTGTGCCTATCCGGAGACTGTGTGAACAGACTACAGAAGCAATCAAAGGCCCTGTGCACATGCTTAATTCATATACTTGTGTGTGATTCTGCATTACTCAATATGTGTCTAAATTATACCTGAGCTGTAGGAAGTAGTCTATAAATTGTGTACAAGAAATCCAATGCATGGAGAAGTCAAAATCAACTATATATTAGATCTGTTGGGGAAAAAGAGGATGTCACTGAAAGAATTTTTCTGATTTGTCAGCCAGAGGGTCATGGACAAATTCTGAGAAGTGGTTGCATGGTATTTATGGGATGAAAAGAAAATAACAAAAAAAATCCAGAGAAGATTTAATTAATGGGATCCTCATTGCATCTGTAAATGGCAATTTTTATATAAGAGAAAGAGCCTGCTAAGATAAGCCAGAGTAATTACAGGACTGTAAAGTTCTTATTATACTCTATATGTTCTTTGTCAAGGGAGATTTAGAAGGAAGTGTTCATTCATTTATTTTTGTTTGATTTAAGAAGCTGTTTGATGACTGTTTGGTGATATAAGGGTGTCTGGGTGTAGCAATTTTCAGACATTATATATTGGCAGAGAAGGATGCCAGCTGTTCTACTGACATTATGTTTGGGTTTTATGGTTGTAACTACCTTCTAAGAAATACGTCAGTTTTCCTTGAAAGGGTCTGAGCTTAAGATCACCACTGTTGCAATCTCAATAATAATGGAATACCCGGATGAAAGCTTCCAGTAATGACCCTGAATGAGACACTGAATTGGCATTTCTGTATTTCCAGAAAAGAAACGGGAACTTTGATTCTGCAGTAACCAGAGACTGCTGACAGTGACCAGAAGTAACTATCATCTCAAAACTGTGCCTGTTAATAATTGCCAGAAAAAGCCTTTCAAAATTCAGAAGGGTGGTTCAAATTCTAGTCCTGAAATCAACATTTTCCTGACTGTTTTGTTTCTAATCCTGAGCTAGAAGAGCCCTAAACATGAATTTCATTTACCTCAGACTAATGTTTTTGTACCCAACTTCTCAGTACAAAGGCACTCTAGTGACAGCCCTCTCTCGGTGATATTCTGCTGATAACTCCTGAAGCACAGGAAGGTGTGAATATGCAAAGCACAGTTTAGTCTTTTCTCCTGGATGAAATTCTGCCATAACACTGCAAAGCAACATCCACAGTGAGTACTGAGGGACCTGAGCTGCCGTCAACTGTGTTGTATCCCAGCCTGCATATACAAAATGCCCCGTTCCACTGGATTAGTTTTTTCTCAATTACTATCTGCCATCAAAAGAGGCCTTTAGCTTAACAAAGGAATTCATATATCTAGTGAAAGATGTATCATTACACTTACAAAAATATATTAAAAGCCCTTGAAAGGTATACAGTACAAATTGTAGCATTTCATCTGTTTATAAAACAACTTTTCATTGTTCTCAGGTCAAATGCAACTGAGGGTCACTTGCAGAGAAAAATAAAACATCTAAACAAGCACTTCCTGCCTTCCAGTTGCAAATCTATTCCTTAATATCCTTGGCAACTGCCTCTTAAAGGAAGAAGATTATTGAAAGGAAATGTGATATCCATGAAGCAAGGCTGGCTTTAAACAGATAACTGTTTTATATTAATTTGGTCCAATTATAAAAGCTGTGGAGACCATTCTCAGACAGGGACAAGTTTTCTAACTAGGCTAAAATGGCACCTAATTGAAGAATAGAGTTCCTGGGGGGGAAAAAAAAAATCCAGAGTGCTCCTTCCAGGTCATGTCTATAAATAATTTCAGTTGAGAATGTTTACATAGCACTTTGAACACGTAAAGTGCTTTTCATGTAGCATTGTTATTTATTTAGCATATACAGTAGAATAGCAGAGTTTTCAAAGGGGATATATTTGAAATTGAACAACTTAAAAAATGTTTAGGGGAAAAAGAGGAAACCATGCTAAGTTTCTCAAAAGGAAAAACCAACAATGATAATTTTCTTAAGAAAAGATCAGCTATTAAATCTAGGGGAACTCTAAATAATTTTTTTTAATTATTTATTTAGAAATGAATAATGCAGTTTTGAAAAGAGAGAATATGTGGGCCTCTTCTCCATAAAAGATTTGCAAATACTATATTGCTTTTCCTTAGTGAGACCTTAGATATTCTGTGTTGTGTAGAAACCAGTACTCGTCACCTGCTGCAGGAGAATTTCAATACGGAGAACGCTGCTATTGGAGTGATGGTATGGGTAAATATTTACATTTCATTAATCACAATGGAATTCATCATGAGCTGGGATATATTTCTTTAATAATTACCTTTCCCAACATTTAAACTGCTTTTCTTTTGAGCAGTTTAATACGTTATAGATAAAAACATGAATGCAAGCGCCATTTCAAACTCCTGCTTTTCTCAAAAAAACCCCCAAAACCTCCAAAAAACCCAACAACCAGAAAAAAACCAAAAAAATTAGAGGTATGTTGCTAAAAGTTCAAAGCCTTTTTACATGGGGTAAAACAGGGTATTTTTAATTTCATTTGTTTGCTAATTACGTAAGATTATGATAACAGACAGAATATTTTGTTTGTTTGCTGAACCAATATGATAGCATTCTCCTTTTTCTCAATACTTCTGACCATCTTATAATCAGTTTTCAATCTGAAAACAGAAACTCTCTTATGAAGTAGTAAAAATAAAGGAGGGAAAAAAATTGGCACTCTTCAAAAGAATAGAAGTGTTATTAACTACTGTATGCTTTTAAGCAAATTGTGAGGGTACTTTGTGCTTAATACCAGTTCTCCTTGAGGCTCCTCCAGCTGGGTGTAATAATCTTCACTTTCTCTCCAAACGTGCTCACTGGTACAAGTCATAGGAGGTATTAAACATCTGCTGTTTTCTGCTCAATTCCAAATATACTTTAGTGTTTCAGGGTAGAAATAGAGCTGAGTTATGGCTGGTTTTTTTCACAAGTGCAGCAGAAGTGATAGATCACAAGAAAGCTTTCCAGTGATAGATCTTCTCTTCTGGATCTGTTTCTTCAGACTTCTTCAGCTGTGTGCAAAGAATCTTTGAAAGCAGAATATACAGAACTTACAAGTATTAAGCAAACATTTATTGATCAATATATAAAAGATTTGCAGGATTTAGCAATATGTCAGGCTAACCCTTCATGTACTCACCTCCTCTGACACAACACCTGAAGAGCCTGTGCTGCGCAGAGACCCCCAGACAAATGGGAAAGGGATGGCCTCTGTAGCTGCTGTAAGCTCTTCCCTGTTGCTGAGATGTAATTTTCAACCAGCTCACCAGCACAGGTTGATAACTTGATGTGATGACCCAAAAACCCAACCCCAGCCAGGCTCACAGGGTTTTTTTCCATTGATATTCATACATGCCCATGGAGAAATCTCTTTCTTAGCTCCCTGGTTTGGTAATGATTTCATCTTGACAGCATAATTTCTTGATTTCTTATCCTTCTATGAACTTCCTCAGAGATCTTTCTTGGCGGTTTGAGGTTTTGGATCTGTGCAGGGTCAGAGCTGAGCCTGTGGTCCCTGGTTCACAGGCAGCAGGAAGAAAGTGGTGTGAAGGATATAGCAGCTACTGCAGAGAGAGAAGTCTACACCAGGAATAATACACCAGCAGGCTTTTTCTGCTCCCTGTACATGAAAGCTAAGCAAAGGTCTTAGTCTCCCAGTGGCAATGTAAGTGAACAGAAAGAAAATGTAGGTCTTAATAAGTAAGCGTTCCTGGGCAGGAGAGTATGATTGAAGAGCTTAAGGAAAAAGGAAGTATATCATATGTGGTATAAGAGAGAGGTTGTTACCTGTTATTCACCCCTAGGAGATAATACCTCCTCTGTTCTCTTCATTCTGCAGAGGCTTTCAGGCGAACCTTTCCTCAGAGTATTTTTCTGTTCATGTCTCTCAGCGAAATTGCATCAAGTTTTTAGCAACTCTCAAGAGACATCTGAGCCCACAGTTGAGAAAAATGTTTTGGACAGAAGCAATATTAAGACATTCTAGGTTTCCTCTGACTCAACTCTTGTTTGTAGGTTACTGCAAGTTCTGCATTCATAATTTCTGATGATACCTGAAGTGATGGTGAAATTTCCAGCAGTTAACTGGCTTTTTGGAAATTTTGAAATTTTAAAATCTCTGATAAACTAACACATGATTTATACAGGAAAGTAGAGTTATAATTACTCTCCCTGAAGCCTACAGTCCCTTTCTACCATTTCTACATTTCTGCTACTCTCTTACCCTGATCACAGGGTACCAGTTTACTGTATTAATGAGATTGAACTATGAAATCTTTGTTTCATCATTTGTAGAGGCTTTGAATAAAGTTCTTATAAAAAGCATGAAGCCATATGAAATTTAGAAAACATTTAAGCCTTTAGTTGAAGACCTAAGTTTTATCTGGCCTTTCAACATGAGCAAATTGAGATCTCTTCAGGTGAACTGAAGACTTAGCTAGAAGCAGCAGTGGCTCAGAGTGCATAAACATGGTAAGTATCTGGTGGTAGAGTACATGTATAGAAAAATTTTTAGTGCATATCATTTTCCTTTCTCTATCTCTTTCCTTATATTTCTTTTCTAACTTTTTCTCTGTCTTCTTTTCTTGCATAATAGACATGTTGAAGTAGTCAGAAAGACCTGCGGGACCACTTGTGTGTTTTACTTCAAGTCCCCTTTACAACATCCTCTCTGAAGAAAAGAATTCTGAAGGGGACTAAATATTATTTGCCTGAATATAGCTTGGTGATAAATTTTCTTAGTTCCTAACCAGAACAAATAGTAGTTCTAGTCAATCTTCAGGGAACTTCTTAACACAGCAAAGTAGTTGTTACTGTTTATGTAATTTCCAGTCTTATTTCCTTATTTTATTTTTACTTTTGATTGTCTTGTTTCTGCAGCTTTTCTCTTTAGACTTCACCAAGTCTTCCAGACACCTCTATTATTTAAAAAAAAAAATTATTTATCGTAATTTCTCTGAAAGATTTAATTTCTGTATTTTTTTTTTACCTTTGTTGTATAGTAGAGGATATAGGATCATTCAATGCAAAGTTTCATTCTAACATGGCATACCCATACTCAGAGACAAATACAGACATTTTGCGGTTGTTGTAATATTCAGAGCTTTTATAACATTTTGCGTTTTGACTTTCTCATCAAATACTTTAAAAATGAAGGTGTAAACAAGTCATCAAAGAAAAAGTCTAGTAAAGCAATACTAAGCACTTAGAGAAACTAACTTGTCATCAAATCAGCCACAGGAGCAAGCATAGTGAAGCACCCCTTCCCCTTTCCTGGGCTGATACTTAAGGATCGATCTTTTAATGGTACAAACATTCCAGAAGTTTATTTGAAGTACTCCAGAAGGTGTAGAGAAATAGCCAAAGGATGTTGCAGAGAGATGTAAACACTGAACAACATTTCAGACGTTTTTATTGCAGACCTGGGGGGATGGATGTGTATAATTTTTGTATTAGTCAATGCTTTTCCCACTTGAATTTAAAGAAGTCCTGACAGTTGTTCCAATTTGATTATTACATTGTTCATTTGGAAGGTATAAATGCACAATTCTAGTTAAAGCATCAGGTGATCTTTGCCAAGATCTGTGCTGCTTCTCTCAGTGGTTTCCTTACATGACACTGCCATTCCTAGGCACTAATAGCAGCTTCACTTGCAGCCTACCTCCAGAGGCAGTGCGTTAAGCTTCACATCACACTTAAAAGTATGACAAACTCAGAAGCAGGGCTCACCTGAAAGCAAAGGGCTCAGTCCCCTGGTGAGCTGGAAAGGGAGTTCAGGGTTGTTATGAGTAGGAAGCAAAAGAAAGGCACAGAGTAAGACTTGGATCACACACTGTCTCTGTGAGCTGAGATCTCCACTGGAGAGCAAGCCCTGCATGTGTTATGGGGAGGTTTAACTTTATCTATGTCGTGTCACACTGGCATTGCATGCATTTTATTTTGCTTAAGAGTCTGAATGTAGTTGAATTGTTCCTGCTGTTTAAGAGAGGACAAGTCTGGGGGGAATATTTATGCCAAATGACTTAAAATATGTGGCTGGCACTGGGCACAGTATTTATTTTCTCAGTTGTTACTTGGGCAGCCACAGTTCTTCATCTGCTAGCTTCTGCCTCATCCTCTGACATGAGCTTATAATGGGTTACTGACAAAGAAGAAACCTACATGCAGGGTGTCTGAAATCGTATTTTAATGCTCTTGACACAGTAAGGTGATCCTTTGCCAGAATCACTTGAAAAACTCTATCTAAATAAGGAGAAACAAGAACAGATTGCTACATATTCATCTTTATATACATTGTTACAAAGGACTTGACATCCCATATGATTTTCTTTAACTTCTGTTCTGTTCTGTTTTTTCCAAGAATTATACTACTTGCTCGGTTTTTTATCTTGATTGTTACTTTAAGAACAAAGCCAATCATCACTCTCCTAAGTGTCTTCTTGTGGCTCTGTACCAACTTTTACAGTTTTGTTCCTCGACTTTATAACACATGACATCCAAAAAATCTGATCCTGGCTTATTCACTTTCCCAGGTGATCCCCAGGTCACTTGTTAAAGCTTTACTGCTTTAGTAGCAAAGAGTAGAAGAGGTTTTAGTTTTTTATCACTTCTTTCCCATTTTGGTTTCCAATTTAACGCTTGTTTTGCCTCTGTCACTAATTAAAAACATCCTGGTTTTTTATTTGGTTATTAACTACCCAGAAGTCTCTGTTTTCATGAAGTTAATAAATTGTGTTGTGCTATGCCTTATATTTCTTATGCTGTTAATATGAATGATCACAATAGATGCTATAAGGTCAGTAAAGATAATGTTGATTACTATTCATTAAATTATTCACATCTGAAATAATTGTACCCTTCTCCAAGGTTCAATTCTAGGAGAGCTTTATTTAGTCACCTGGTACTTTCTGATAATTCTGTCTTCATGAATATTAAATATCCCCTCAGACAATAGTTCCAATCTTACCTTTAATGCCTTTTATATAAGACATTTCAGTGCACCACTACTGCAATATTTGAGCTATAAGACATTTCTGAGGGTGAGGTAAGTGTTAGGCTTGAAGAGCTCTTGGCTTTGGCAGTGAAGTTTTCTCTGCAAACCTGAATTCACACATTGCTTAGCTCTTTCTCTGCAGCAGTGTGTCTGTGAAGCTTCTCTATGAAAGATGTAATGCGTAATTTCCATCTCTTTCTTTGCAGGGCTGGAAGCTTTCAGGTAACAGACTGTCTTGCCCTATATGTTTCTTTATGAGAAAAAGGGACTTGCTACAGATATCCTCAGGTTTTTTGATGATGAACTTAACAATAGTTTATAGGCTCAACTCTACATTATAACAGCAGAACAAGATTTTTTTAAAAAGTGATTTTCCCTTGCAAGATTTAAAGCATAAATATTGAAAGTGTTTGTGATTTAAATATAGTATTTTATCAGCTGTAGGACAGATGGGAAAGAAGTAGATGTACATTACTGTAATAAGATATGGTATTTCTGTACAAAGACTTAGAAATAATGAATGCCTCTACATAATAATGCATGATATCCTCCAGTTTCCCAACACCCACAAATCTTTCCTAGTGGTTTAAGTGAAGATCTGAGACCTGCAAGTCGGTGTGACTCACAGAACATATGAACTGCACACTTTCTGTATCACAGCAAGAGGAAAGTGGGACAGAGCTAGACAAGAAATTCTGTGTCATCTTTGCAGTCCTTGGAAACTGCAGGCAGCAGTGGAACTGCAAATAACAAATAGCAGTAGTTCTTTCTTATAACTAATTACATTTTTTCCATAGTCAAGCCTTTCTTGTTCAAAGGCTTTTTTCAGAACATCAATTTCTTAATGGCTAGAAACCTTCCTCTAATATCTACCTTAAATTTATTCATAGACTATTTATAGTCATTTATTCTTTTGCCAAAATCATCCTTAAACTTTAATAGCTCTTTGCTTTCCATGGTGCTTATTCACTTGAACAAATGATAGAGAACAATGAACACCCGTCTCCTCTTTCTGGATTAAACAGGCCAATCATTTTTAGTATCCTGAATCAGGGTCTCCCGTCACCTATTTATCCTTGTACAGTTTTTTGTGCAGGTGTTCTTTTCCAAATTGATCTTTCTTGAATGGCATATCAGGTTGACTGTGAACGAATAGTAATGTCAGACACTCTCATTTGCAACACACATGGGTATTTGTTTAAATTAAAGGCTGAAAGCTGCCATCTTCAGTGGTAATGTTATAGGATTAAAATAAACCAATTTTGAGACAAGGGGATCAAGACAAGGGGATGTTTTAAAAGGTAGGATGGAAGATAGAAGATGATATCTGCTCCTTCCCTGAAATCTCAATCATATCCATGTACTTACTTTTAAGAATAGACATTTGGCAAAGCGTTTGAGGCAACACTGAGTCTCCTGGTTACAGGATTTGTACTGCAATCATGCAGGTCTTTTCTGCATGCAGTTTCCTAACACAATAACAATTAGCACCACATTTGTTAAAAAAGCAAGCTCCTAAAATGCATATATTACTTTGCAGCTGAAATACAGTTTTAAAAGAACCAGCCTACCTTTTGTAGCGGGAAACTAGAGACACTAACAATTGTTATACAGGAGGAAAAATTTTAAAAAATAGCAACTGTTACAGAGGCTTTTTCTGGGTGTCCCCTGTCTGCTGATGCCAAAGGCACTTTAGTGTTCAAAAACCTCTGATTAAAAATTATTTCATTAGATATTTTTTAGTTCAGGGTTTATATAAGTACAGTTTTCTCATTTCAGGACAATGGTATTTCAGTCTCAGCAATCAATATATAGAGAGAGATGAGTGCTAACCTATACACGATACATTAGTGTGAAATCAGACAAGCAGTTGTCATAATCAAGAACAAGAGAATTCAAAGTGCACGGTTATAGTTCATTTTGACAATTTCTGCATAGTTACATACAATACAGGGGAGAATATACCTTGAAAAGCCAAAACACTGCTCTAGTGCAGCAGCAGAAGGAACAATTCGATAATTTTTGAAACGTATAGAAAGATTTAAATCTCTAAAGCCAGTTTTCATAAAAATGTTATCTTACTATGATCTATTTGAGCAGCAAAAACATTATGCTATGAACTTCTATTTGTTTTTCTTCTTGTAGACTAGAAGCTGTTTGGTGAGTAAATATCAAAACCTGCTGGAAAAGAGTTCTTAGCACAAGAAATGCCAAAGTTTTTCTTTCCCAAAACTTGAGATACAGACACCCAAAAAAACATTTAACTGTTCAAGATTGGCAAATCTGAAGGAGACAATGTAAATGGAAAGTAAGGCTTTTTATGTTTTTTCTTCCTTTGAGCTTCAATTTCCTTTTTTTCTTTCTGTTATTCTATTATCAGGTAATGAATGTGCATGACAGAAATGGAATCTATTTTCCAGCAGTGCTTTTCTATAGTTACATCAATGACACTTCCTTGAAAATGGAGGTTGTCTGCAGACTTTTCTTTTGAATCAAAGATTTTCTGGTTTGGGAGGATGGGAAACCAAGTTATTTAGTCTTTCCTCACATATGCAAATTCAATGCAAATTTTTAAATAAGAACCAGACAATTTTTCACAATATAGTCAACCTTGTAAGTGGTATCGCTAGTTTTTATCTTTCTTTCTCAAAACCCAAGATGCACAGTCATTTTGAAATTCTTGTTACAAATTTTATTGCTCACCCTGTCTTGCTGTTACCAAAATTTGAACATATGGGCTGTCATATCAATAGATTTCATCCTTCAGAAATAAATTTGTACAGGTGTATACTTATTAACTTTGCTTTTCTCTTTTTAAGAGGCAGGAGCCAGATGAGTTGTGAAGGCTCAGGGGAACTTAGAACTAAAGACAGAGATATGCCCTTAAAGCACTTAAAAGAAGTATTAATTACATTATGGCTTTTTAGAAGCTCGGTGTGTCAAATACACCCACCAGAGATCTCGCTATGACAAAATCAATACAGTTCATGAAAAGCCTCCCTTTATTTTCATTTTACATATGGAATGACTAAGACCCTCAGGCAGATAAATGCTAAATCAGTACAGTTAATTTGCTATAATTGAAACTCTTGACCCTTAAAAGATGAAGGAAAAGCAGGGAATTTTCAAGTCTTGCTGCTAGTTTTCAAAGCTGTGAAACCAAGAGAAAACATGGTGAATTGTGATGAACTGTCTCTTCGACAGTGACGTTCTTTTACTGTAGATACTAAATATTCTCTACGGTGCACATATACAAATACTTGTAATCTGTATTTTCAGTAATATACAGTAAGAAGAAAAATTAGTAACAACAATGCAAATAAATTTTAAAAATCGAGGTCAACCTACAGCAGAAAAGGAAAGACTGTGTGAAAGACCCCTACTGGTAGTACCACGAGGAAACCTACATCTCATTAGCAAATAAAAATTCAAAATGCTGAGACAGACACCAGGAGAAGCTTAAATTATGTGGAATAAAAACTTGCTGAAAGAAACTAACTGAGCTTACAGCTGAGTGGTAATATTGAGTGCTAAAGAACTGACCCAAATCCAACTTCAGTTTCCACCTTGCCAGGAGAGACAATTCAAGAGGGTGTTATCAGACAGAGGGGATCCTTTGAGCCTCACTTGATGCTGCTTCTCTTTTCTTCTGCTCCCTGGAGGTAGGAAAAGCAGCCAGGTGAGTTGTCTGGGTATGATTTGCTGCTCTCACCTCAATTCCTCATCTTTTCCTGGGAAAGGACAGCTAGCCAGATGGAGTGTCACACTGGCCTAAATCTCATTTCTGTACTATCCATGGGCTCACAGTGGACTATATGCAGAAAATAAATGCAAGAAAATCTACAAGAACTGCTGTTATAGCAGACAGTTCAGAAGTCCCACAGAAGGAGAATGAAACTTGCAGAACTAAAAGTAGCAAAAATACATTAATCCAGAACGTTTGAGGGCCAATTTATTACAAGAAGATTTTGTGATACAGATGAATGTAATTTCTTTGTTTGAATTAAAATCTAACTATGTATCTTTTTTTTCAACTTCAAAAGCAGCCAGGTATATTCCTTTGGTAATAACTAGGGAATTTGGTAAAATTCCACATCGAATTTTTGAGCTTTGTGTGACATCCTAAAGAAAATATTTTCCAGCGATTGTAATAGCCTCCCACAATGAAATATAGATTAAACATTTATATTTACAACTTTAAGATTAAAGTAATAAAAATAATAAAATTTTGTACAAATATGTGTAAAGACAAGGTCCTTAATTACATACATGTTCTCTCCCTAAAGTCCGACATTTGGGGCCAGATTAAATGTAAGCATTTAGTCATCTGGCAGTAAAGACTGGTTGTTGCTAATATTTGTTTCTGTGAAGATTGGTAGATGATAATTACTACTTTTTTACTATGTTCCATGTAATTAAGATAGGAAATATGACCCTTCTCTGCATTATACACAGACAATGGTGGAGGAAAGATGTGTTTAAAGGACAAATCTACTGGGAATTCTAAGAGAGTTTTTATGAACAGACCCATTGTGAAAATGCAACTTTACTGTCACCAGGAGTTTATATTATCTCATCAATTTCATCCTAAAGCAAGTAATCCAGAGAAAGACAGAAATGGATTTGACAGTGAAAAACAAAATCTCACACGCAAACCCAAGAAACTTAAATTGTTTATTAGCTCATAGAATTTAATGCCAAATAAATCCATAAATTCTCAGGATTTTCATTTTTATTTTAATTATATATATATGTATATGCATAAAATAATTAAAAAATCATTTTAACCTACAGATTCACCTCCGTTTCACCCAGGGAAATTCACTGATTTTCATTACAGCCTAAAATCAGAATTTATTAAAGAAAGTACAATGCAGAAAAAAGCTTCAAATCTGTGGAGCGGCAGCAAGCTGGCTATCTGAAACCTGGGTCTCAAAAATAACAGAGGGCTTTTCTCAGGAGAAGACAATTATTTGGAGAAAGGCCTGTGCAGAGATCAGAATGAAATTGTTGTCATGACCCAGATGGAAGCTGGTAGCCTACATCTCTGAGCAAGCAGCAGCAGCACACCAGCCCATGTACCAGCTTACATTTTGTGAAATTAAACAGAGCACTGGTCCAGCCCCTCAAAAGTACAGAGTAAAAAGAAAGAAAATCTGCACCAGCTGTCCAGTTGCTGCCATATACCTCCCATGGGGAGAATGTGCAAACCTAATGTGGTTTGTGGGGAGGGAAGATACAATTTGGCTCTTGGATTGGGATGGTTATGATCTCTTTAAGCAGATACCAAAAGCTTTTGAGTATAATGGGTGGGTTTTTTTCCATGTTTGCCCAGTCTGCTACTGGAAGGAAACTCCAGTTCTGTGACAAAAGAGACATATGGCCATCTGCACAGCCAGGATGATGGAATTTTTTTTTCAGACAGAAAGGATATAAAATCAAAACAGGCAGTTTAACCAGGACTTAACAGAGAAAATATTTGAGAGCTTACTCAATTATCACAGCTAATGATCTCTTATGGTATTTGATATGGCAAGATTCCCTTTGGGGAGCAAATGATGAATGTTTGAATTAGTAACCCCAGCCTAAGAAGAGTATAAATACACCAGCCTCTGTTCTTTCATCATTAGATAATATATCTTGTTAAATAACGTGACATTATTTATGAGGCACTGAGGAATTTAATAAGTTGGGTTGGTTAAGACTAAAGCATAACTATAACCTAAATTCAGCCTCTACCATATCCTACCAACTTTTAATTTCTTGTCTACTTTATGTAAACTAAATCTACAGGAACCTGTGCATGGTAAAAGCAGACAAAAAGATGTTAAGTGTTATATGGCATATCAAATGGAAATTTAGACAGACTGTCTTGGAATATTAAAATTTTAGTTAAAAGTAAAAGTATACTAAACACTTCAAAGTATACTAAATGCAACAATCAAACAAACAACATGTGAGTTATACCAGCAGCTGTAAGAATGAAGGAAAACAAGAGGACATGACAGTTTAGTGTAAGAAATACTGCACATTATATAATTGAATTAAATAATCATGAACAGCATAACAATCTTCCTATTTATACTTAAAATTCCATATATTTAGAGAGGAGATAAGCCAGTGTGATAGAGATCTCAATGTGCCTTTTCTTTACTTATCCCACTCACAATATGAGTATCTTTGCTCTTTTTTTGAAAATGAAATGGCTCTGCTGTTCTGTACACACACACAAAGCAATTTATTAGTCCTCATATCTATTTTTTCATAGTCTAACCCATTGCTGAATGCTATAATTTTACCAGCTTCCAAGAGATATAATCATTCCCAGCTGTGGTGCCAGGTAAGCTCTATCCTTCCCTCTCTGGCAGTTCTGTAGGTTACATGGCCCTGTCCACCACATGGCCTTGTCTTGGCCCAGATCCACATCCACCATGACTTCATTGTTTCTAGCAACTCTCCAATTTGAATGTTGATGGCATCTTCCACATACAATGAAAAGAAAATGGTTGTAATGAATGTAAGCATCAATCAAATAATTTTTTGCATTTTTACTCAGAAAAAGTTACTGTCAGACAGGACTAAGCAAATCCAACTTTTGCTCCCAGAAATTAAGATATCCACTAAATCACCAGTATTTGCAGTCTGTTTCTTCTCTTTACTGCCTCCTGTTTCAGTAGTGTCACTTATTTCTGTTTTGCTACTCAGAAAGCAGTTACAGTAGAAATGTGACTATATTGGAAGACAGATTTCCATCTGTTTTGCCTTTTTATCAATAAGTCTATCATCAATTTCCTCACAACATGATGAGAATCTGAGAAGTTTTATTAGTTTTTGAAATTTTCACTGATAAAAGTGTATATATATATAAAAACTCATTCTTTGATTTCTGAACAGAATATATATGAATTTTTTACCCCAGATGGCCATATTTCCCAGTATGTAATCTTAAATTATTCTCTATCGGTTTGAAATGTCCAATTTTCATAACAGAGAGAGAATATTTCATATTAATATAATAGTATATCTTGTACATCTTGCCCATCTTTGGTTTAAGCAAGCCTGCTTGTGTCACACAATTACTCTGCTTATGCAGGTGGGTTTTGCAGAACAGCAGTGACACCAAAGATTTGAATCCCAGACAAGAAGAAGTGTGGGCCCCAGCATGACTAGAGGTTCTTTATTTGTGCCCCGATTTTAAATTAATTGGAATTTCTGATTGAGATAGTAGGTAGTTTAGACAATTAAAAAATGAGCAATGCAAATTAAATGTCTTAACCTTGCTTCTTATCTGCCAAAAAAATTAAACGTGTTTATTCCAAATTCAGTAAAATTTTCCCAGCTGGTTATTTATTTGTTCACAGTAGAAGTCAAGTTAAACAACAACTGATTTCCCTCTCTTATTCTAAAGTAGTGATTTTTAATCTATTCCCACCCCTTCTTTTTCAGTCTTTTAATTAACCCTATTTCTAGGTTTTTTTCTGAAGTCCTGTGATAAACACTCTAGACATTCCAGTGAATAAACTGTAGTTTGAAACCAGGACACCATGTTATTTCAAATGAAATTACTTCACATGAAGCTCCTAGACAGAACACAGTGTTCAAAGTGATTCATTGATATTACAGGTTATTTCATATAGGCTAACAGGTGAGCAGGTTTCTTATCCAGAACTTTCAATTAACTCCTTTTTTTTGCTGTATATTCTAATGTTGGAATGCTTTCTGTACATCAACACTAGTCTAGCATGCTTTCTAGGGTTTTGGTTGTGTGGTTGGTTTTTTTAAGACTGTTAAAAGCCATTTATTAACAACTAGTGAGATTTCTCCTTTTTGCTTTGGAATTCAAATTATAAATTGCTTTTTTTTTTTTTTTTGCATAAAAACTTTTTTTGAAGGAAGTGCAATTTCATTATTCTCTCTTTTTTTTTTTTTCACATATGGCCTATCAAATGTTGAAGTTGTACCATCAGACAAGATTAAAAGTGCTTACTTTTATCTGACCACTAGATCACACAATCATATTTTATTGTAACATTTCCTTTGCTGTATTTAAATATATTTTTGTTTATTCCATTCTGTAGCACAGAAAATTAATGCTTAAATTAATGCAAAAAAATACAGATTATGACATGAATTCTTAGTTCCAGAAATATTAGTTACAAAAAGTTCCAGTCATTTGTGAAGAGTATCACTAGTGTACAAACCAACTTCTTTTACAGACAAAAAGGATAATTAAAAGGAGATTATACATATAAGCTCTTTCAGCAGCTTTTGCTGATATTTTAGTAATAAGTTGCATTTACTGAATTAGACAATAAACTGTTTGTATATTTTGTTATTTCATTATGAATTTTTCTAGTGAATTGCCAGGAGGTGTGGAAGTTGGGCAAAGTCTGGCAAAGAGTTTGGATGATGCCAGTCTTAACTGAGGGGAAAAAGAAAGACTTACAGAGTGAAAAACACACATTTCTCAGAAACAGATTATCAGAAATAAACACAGAAACAGTCTGCAAACTCCTAGAAGGTCACAAGGAGATTAGTGACAGTTACCTTGGATCTACCAAGAAGAAATCCTGCTAAGGGAATCACACTCCCTGTGGTGGCAGAAGCTCAGACCTTGTGGACAGGGATAAACAGCCAATGCATGTGTCCTCAGTAAGGCTGTTGATACCATCTTACATGACATTCCTACAAGCAAGCAAAGGAAACAGCTGAGATGAAATTTTCTTTGGAAAACTACAGGTTGGCTTTGCGTGCTTAATGTCAGGGGGGGAGGGTGAGCAGAGGGCAGGCCTTGTGGTTGTTCAAATGCATCCTTGCTCTCCCTTTATTTTCACAGTGAACTGAGAACAGCTTGTTGAATTTGCATGTGTGCAGCAAAAAGCTGAGGGAGACTGCAAGTGTAGAGAAGGGAGGTTTTGAATTTAATGTGATCCTAGCAAGCTGGAGGAATAGTACAAGATAAACAGTGTGTAATTGAATGAGATATTTGTGAGGTGTATTTATGGAGGAAGGCGTGTGATTCTGTTCCTCTCCCTGAATTGAGCTTAGGACTGTCCTGGTGCAACATCATTCAGATAACATTTCTCCAGGTGGGGTTATATGCCATATATTTAAAGCAAAAGATCTGCTTAGCTGTGTGTGGTCAGGCAGTGCCATGTCTGATGTCTGCTTGCTCATCAACTGCATGTCACTGCCTCAGTGATTACCTACATTATGTGAGAAATAAGTCCGGTGCTCATGGGTCTTAAAATTGAACCATAATCCAGAAAAGTGTTAGCAAAGTTTTGAATCTCTTAGGATGAAATAAAACCCTTTGAAATAAGTTGATCATGGAATTTTAAATTTTAATATTTGTTTTCTGTTCTAAACAATTCATATATAGTATCTATAAAAATACAGAGCTATGAGAAGGTATATGGAAACACTCTGAAGGCATCCAAACTGTCTTTCTGCTTGCTGGGTTGGAATAACACTGGATTGCTATATTGTGCAGGATCATTCTGAAAACTGTGTACACAGGGAACTCTGTCACCTTACTCCGAGCCACCACCTCCGAGTGGTGGCTCGGAGAAACCTCGACTGTAGTGCAATTTGGAGTCAAGTTTGGCTGTAACTCATTGAATTCCAGTGCAGAGAGGTAAGGACCAGCTCTTCTCTCCATGGGAACAGTGCCCTTCCTGCTTTGCCAGGTGCTATCTTGCCCTGCAAAATGCGTCCCCTCCTTTGCACATGCTTTACTTGAGCATTCAGATGGGCAATGTGCAGTCACTCAGGCTTTCAGCAGCAGAAAAGATAAAAAAGCCTTTCACCACCAAACTTTTCACCGAATAGAGATATCTGCAGATTGTTCATAGTTACATTAGTTATTGTCACCATCATGTTTGGAAATAGTTTCCAATCTACTGTTCTATCCCCCGCAGAGGCTTGGATAATGATTTTTACCTTACAAAGATAATACCTCTTTAAAAAAAAAAAAAGGTCTAATCCTACAAATTAGAATTGTCTTTGATGATGCTTTTGTTGGGTTTTTATGCTTTGATAAGGAGTTTAAAAACTTTGGCTTCTGTGTTTATTCCACAAAAAGAAGTGGCCCTTCTCGAGTTTTTGAGCACTCATAGGACGAGCAGTTGACAGATTCTCTTTTATATTTTCATTGAGGCTCTGACACTACTTTTGTTGGTACTATTCCTTCAAAATGCTTTTGATATTAGCCTCAACAGCAGCCAAAAAGCTGTAGTAAAAATGGCTGGGGGAAGAGATCGGTGAGCGGGAGAGAGAAAGATTACAATCTAGTCTGTGTAATAACATACAGACTTCAGCTGTGGAAACAAAGCAATTCATTTATCAAAAAGCCAAAACTGCACCTTAGTGAAATCTTCACCCAAATTTTTTCACTTGCATTTCCTTTAGTTTTTAATGTCTCAGTTCTGCAAATTCATACAGATAATTGAATATTGTGGATGCAAGGGAGAAACACTGGAGTTTTTGAAGTAGGGTGGTTGACGAATGTATAAACCTGCAAATTCAGAAGAAAAGCACACAGTGGAAAAGAAACCTGTTGCTGGGAGATCCTAGTTTTACAAATCTTTAGATGCAGCTGTTCTTTGACTCTTAACTGGAAAATGAGCTGCCTGTTCCTACAATATTTTTAATGTCAAGGCAGCCTGCCAAAATATCACAAGTACTGGTTTGTCTTCAAAGGAGAAAGTATTTTGAGTGAATCTTGGGGCAGCTCTCCTCAGTTTTTTTGATATTTTGTCCTTTGCTTTGTGACCTGAAATGTGCCTTCTTAGTCTTGTTGATTTTTGCTGCCTCTGTCTTAACATATTTCTCTCAAAGTAGGTCTTACTATCTTGAGCAATAGAAAAGAATACGACATAGCAAAGATGCCCCAACCATAGGTACCAAAGGTTCATGGAATCCTTGAAGAGAAAGGATCTAAAAATCTGATTATAATACATACTCATTAAAAAGATCTAACAGTATTTTATCTCTTAAAATGTTCAGACTCTGTTTATATATACAGTGAAAATCCTTCCTTAGGTATTGGAACAGCTCATCTGGGTCATCGGTCCAATACAGGCAATAACTAAATATAAGTAAAGTGGTTTATTTTGCTGCTGGTTTGTTCTTCTTGGTGAGTTTTTTTTTTGCTTGTTTGTTTTAAGGGTAATTACCTATGCTTTAAAACAAGTAGTCACTGGATTTCTACCCTATGTGGCAGTGAGTTCTGAGCCCTTTTGGCTGGACTGCACTACATTCAGCAAAATTCTCAGTGGATGCATTGATAAGATGTCTGTTCATTTCTCAGCAGCTGTCTTATGACAATTGACAGGTGACCTTCAAGGCAATTATGCCGCTTCTTTGTTCATTTATGTTGACAGATAGGTATTTAGGCTTTCATTCTTTTCTCCAGTTTTCTGTTAATTCTTTTTCTTTCTAATATTTTTGTCTCCCCTTCTAGCCTTGCTTTCCATTGAAGGTTTTTCATGCTTGATGTTCATCATTGGGTTTCAATTTTATTTAATAATGTTTCATTCTAAGTGATATAAAAAAGCATGGGACTTTTCAGACTACAGATATTTGAACAGTGAATGTGTGATGCAAAAATAGGCCATCACAGGTGCCTAAAGTTTATGCTAAAATATTCATATATCTGCATGTTTGGAAATACAAAAGCATATTTTTCATAATTTATAATAAGGTGAATCAGTTCATTCTGCACATCATATTAAATTAATTCCTGTTCCCTACAGACAAAATAGAGCAGTTGGGGGTTTTTTTTTCTGATTTAGCTTGAGTTATTCAAATCCTCACAGAAGTTCTTGGTTTTCTATTGACAGTCAGTAAGCATTGTTATTGGAATCCTTTACACTGAAGCCAACCTGTTGACTTAAATGAGGTTCTTTCTAAGGCCTTTTTCATCTGACATACTGCAGATGAAAAATTTTGAAAATCCTGTATTTCAGTACAGGCTGTAATGAGGTCTGAGTCTGAAATTACTCTGTCTCTTGAGAGATAGCAGGTTTCTTTTTAAGGCATTGAACACTTGGTAGAACTGTCCAGAGATGTAAGTCACCAAAGTCCCCTCTTTAAATCAATCAGTGCAATGTACACTCAAGCTTAATCTTAAGATCAATCTTTGAAGAAAAAATGTTTTAAAATGCCTTGCAAAGGCAGAAAACGTACAAGCAGACGGCAATTCAGCACTCTCTTATACCACTTGGTTTTCTTGATTATTCTTTCAAGTTTCTATCCAATTATTGAAAAGGAAACGAAAATATCTTATGTGATGGGGAAAATACTGTTTAATTAAGATGTGGTGTTGAGATAGATATGAAGAGCCCTTCACTTAAAACAGATTTATTGCTTCCACCTTGTTAACCTTTATCCTCAGTCACTGACCCTTTTGTTACACGATGGGCCACGGATTTCACATTTATGGCTTTTCTAAAGTGCACTCGTCACTTCCACTATAAAACCCGACATTCATATCATCTTGGAAGCTTGATAACAAAGTGCTTCAGGTGCCCAGCACAAGGCTGCAAATATAAAAATGTACTCCACAACACTAAGGGGCCACCTTTGCTAATTATCAGGAGAACAAATGGCCTTAGATTAATGTGGCACAAGGAAAACACTGCAGATTTCTAGATTGAAAGAAGCAGCATTTTAAAAGGCTAGTTATCCAGAGAATTAACTCTTTGAGCACCTCTGGCAGCACTATTTTTAAGCAAAACAGAAGAATGGAAATAAAAGGCTAGTTCTTCCACTGTCCACAGAGAAGCATAAGGAGTAAGTGAGTTTTGCAGGAAGATTTAAAATATAGGAACTGCAGTCTTCAGTGAAAATGGTCAGCCCAAAACCCATTAGTTTTTAATGTGAAATTTAAAATATGGTTTTTTCCCATGTTCATCACTTTACAATTCTCTACACCAGACTTCATAAGCTATTTTCATTACTCAAGCAGTCGCCTACAGCAGATTTGTAGTCCTTCACCGTCTGCCCTTATCCTTTCTATCTGGAATACAATTGCATCAGATGCATGCTTTGTCACCTTCCTGCTCCCCCACTGTCCTAGGTTTCAGTGTAA
>VZTH01012695.1:0-12982 GCA_013397815.1 Aleadryas rufinucha
CCGTCCCGTCCCATCCCATCCCGCGGCTTTCCCCCGCCCCCGTTCCAGGTAAGCTCGGGAAGCGCCCTCGAAGCAAAGTTGGGAGGGGGCGGCGGGGGCGGCCCGGGCCCCTCCGGGCTCCGCCGCCCCCCGGAGCCTCCGTGCCCGTCACCGCGGCCGTGTCACCGCCCGTCACGCCGCTGTGTCCCCGTAACGAGCCGTTTGTTTTCTTCCCTCTTCAGGCTCGCCGAGATTTGCGTTCCAACCGCGCTGAGGAAGATGGAAATGAGGTTCGCTCCCCTCACGCCTCGTGAGCCCGTGCGGGCTGGGAGCAGCTCGCAGCGCTGGAAGATCCTCGACCCGTGCGTAGGGGTGGGGAGGGACAAGCCCTGGGGCTGTGGGCAGGGAACGTCCCCAGTCCCATCGCTCTGGTGCAGAAGGAATTTTGGTTCCTATGAAACAAGTGAAAAAATATCACCAGCCCCAAAGGGGCAGGAGGTGGAACTGGAGTTTAAAAATCAGCCAGGCCAACATAAACGGGTTTCAAAGGTGAGAACTGGCAGCAAACACTGGAAAGTAGAGGGGTTTTTTAAAAAGTGTGTGGAAATATGCAGGGCCTTAGCAATAACAAGAACAAAAATGTGTGCTGGACTCCAAAACTAATGTGGGTTTTGCTGAAAAAAAGGTGTTTTTTTCCAGATAAATGGAGAACCTACTTGAGCTTTCTGCATCAGGTCTGTGTAGCTTTAGTCTGGCTGAAGCAAAGCAAAAATCAGTGTGTGTGAGATGCAAGACAACAAACTGTATTTGTACTGGGGGAAGAGCTGGATCCTCCAGAGAAAATGGCATCAGCCCTTGGAATACGGCTGTAACTCCAACAGTTGCTGTGCCAGAGGGTGCTGGGAAGGAATTGTTCACCCTCTCCCTTTAGTACCATGATAAGTAACTGCTGGAGCACAGAGTAAAATCCTGACAGAGTGATCAAAGCATGCTTCAGTTGTAAAACAGTGATTCTTCTCTCATCACCTCAGCCTGTGAAATGCAGAATTCCCAACCCTACACTTCAGCCGTGCCACTGAAATCAGTGTTAATTCCTCACCTGGAATACCAAAGGTGGTGTGAAAACACCTCCGAGCGAGAGCAGAGGGCTCGTTGCTCGTGCAGCTCCTTTCCTTTTCAAAACCCACCGTTGCACGGACAGAATCCATTAATATTTTTAGCAAGTTTTTTGTTGTGCTTTCCTAGCAACAGCCAATTCCTTAATGATTAATCCCCGAACTGTGGCAAACCTGCGAGTCTGGGGATGCGTGCTGAAGTCATCTGTGCTGCCTTTCATCAGCATTGCATAATCTGTTGACTGTCCCCTTTTTATGTAATGTATGTTTGGAGTTTGTTTTAAAATGTACAAATGTTTTTTTTTTTCCCCTGCGTGCTGCTCCTCCGATATTCCGTGTTTGCCTCTCCGTTGCCCTCTGGAGTTGCAAACTTGTAAGGCAGCGTTTTCACGGCTGGATGCAGCCGGGTGTTGCTTGTTTCTCTCTTTAAAGCAGCCTCTGGAACGTCTCAGCACCTTCTCTTTGCCAGGTGAGTTATTTAGAGTGTTGAAAAAACCCCACTTTGGGAGTTCCTGCTTCCTGCTGGTGGAAACGTGGAAGCTTCTTGTGCTGCTCGAGTCCATCAACATCATAAATGGTCTTTTATTGGAAACGTAGTAACACATTAACTTTGGCAACATAAAACCATTGTGGTTTTTTGAACTCATTTCAGAACTTGATGTATCCCATTGCTTCAGGCAGCGTGAGGGGTGTAGGAATAGTTTTGTGATGTTTTTAGGGAAAAAAAGACAAAGGAGGAGGCTGAAGTCGTAGAAATACACAACAGAGTGGGGGGTGGAGAAACAGTGCCATGATCTTTTCAGCAGTGCCTGTTTTTAAGGAAGAAAGAAAAGGGGGGAGTAAACATAGCTTGATGGAAGTTTATAATTTAACTAATTAGCGGGATTGTGTATTTCAAATGTTTTTGTGTGGATTTGGTGACCTACAAATGCCAACTCGGACACCCTGCGGCCCCTCTTGGCTTCCTGCAGCTGCAGCCCCTGTGAGCGCAGCTGGCCCTGGGAGCTGCTCCCCTCAGAGGGCAGGGGGAGGATGTGCCGTGCTGGCTCTGGAGACACATGTGCCAGACCCCACAGGAGCCCAGCAGAGATGTGGGATGGGCTGGAAAATCCCAGCTCCTGGCAGCGGGAGCCTGGCGGGCTCAGGGCACGGTGCCGGTGCCACCCTCGGGGTTGTGCCCGCGGTGATCCCGCTGTCCCAGAGTGGCTCCAGCAGCTTTCCTGGCTGCCTGCCACTGTCCCCACTGCCTGCCACCCAATACTTGAGCAGCCTGAGCCAAGTGCTGCTGCCTGGCTGGATTTAAGGGGGAGAAAGGGCTGCCCCTGTGTTAAAGGGTCGGTTACTCTTTCTCCATTAAACCCAGCACGGGTGGATTTGCCCAGAAGCAGCTGCTGCTTAAAACCACTTTGAGCTGTGCTGCAGAAGGCACCGTGGTCGTTAAAACAACGCTAATTACGTGGATAATTTCCTGGAGTGAACCTCAGCTGCAAAGCCACTTGGTGTTAAGGCTCCTGAGGCTCTCACCTGGGGGGTGCCGCGGGGTTTTGGGGACGCTGAGGGAGGAGGACACCGAGGACTCGGCAGTGCCACGGAGGTGCCAATGACTGCCAGGCTGCCCTGGCTCAGTTATCACAGTGCTGATGCTGTCTCTTGTAAAGGTACAGTACTGTGATAACTGAAGGATGGCAGCCATCTGAGCTTCACGGCGTCCTGGGGCCACCAAACCCCCCCACGTGCAGCATCCTGCTCCTCTGGAGTGTGCTCCTTTCACCTGTATCCCTTGCCACGAAACTCGAATTTGTTTCAATAAAATAATGACACACTTCGCCTGTTTA
Source organism: Aleadryas rufinucha (assembly GCA_013397815.1). Lineage (NCBI taxonomy): Eukaryota > Metazoa > Chordata > Aves > Passeriformes > Aleadryas > Aleadryas rufinucha. Next base: position 2,930 of record VZTH01012695.1, read on the forward strand.
TTGGCTGTTTTGTCTTGGGAGGGCTTCCAGAAATGCTGTGCTTTGGAAGTCTTCACAAATGGTTCCCAAAGCAGGGTCCTGTGCAGCCTGGTGAATGTTAAATTACAGAGAGGCTGCTCAGTGGGGGATACTTGGTAACAGAACAAATTATTCTGTAGCAATAGAGAAAATGAAGCACTTCAAGGATACTTTTTAATATTTTTTTGTTAAAGATACCGCAGTCTTGGCTGGCTACTGTAACTCATAGATCTCCACATGGAAATAAGCGGTGGGACGTGGATTCTTTCAGGCAGTGAGTTAGTGATGGAGCTGAGACAGTCCCTTGCAGGGTTTCCTCGGGGCTTTTCAGCTTAGTGAGTGAGAGACTGAATTTCCTGGGTCGTTTTCACAGCGATGTCATCAAAACCCCTGGAAAAGGGGCGGTTTTCAGGGAGCCTGTGCCGATCTTTGTGCCATGGGAGTTAACTCTGCAGTGCTGGGACACGACAGCAGAGGGGCCCCGCGGGCCGGCTTGTGGTGGGAGTGCGAAATCCCAAGATTTTTGCATAAAGCAACCGGAACCCTGCAGAAATGTTCGTGCGGTGCCTGTTTCCCGGATTCCTGCCCTTCCCCGAGGAACTGGTGGCATTCAGGCTGATGCAGCACTTTCCAGAGGTCACTATTTGCTCTGATCCTAACGTCCAGCGTGGTCATTGACCCAGTGGTGTTTAGAAGCTCTTCCTTCTGGGCTGGATAATTCATATCCAGCCAGGGCTTTGCCCTTTGCTTCCCTGCTGCTCGGGGGAGAGAGGACAGGGATTAGCCCCGAGATGGTAAGAAGATGGTTTTTTATTTCCCTGCTCCTCACTGGAAGTTTTTGGGGCCAGCCCGGTGGGGTCGGGGCTGTGCAGCAGTGATGGAACATTTTGCCAGCCTGCATCACTTAAAGGGGGGAAATTATTACTGGTGCTGTCACAGAGGCTCGAGGCTGGTGCTGGAGGAGGGCTCTGCCACACCAGAAACTGCAAACCATAAAAAAAGACATCCTGCTACCAAGAGTTTAAATTCAAGATTAAAATCTGAGCAGAGTCAACCCTCAGCTTCCTCTTTCCGGAGGCTCCAGGCACCCCTTGAGCAGGCAGGGATGTGCTTATCCCAAAAAGGAGCAGTGGTCAGTGTCCCACACTGTGCTCCTCCTTCCCATTCCAGGATGAAAGGGAGAAAGGAGGAGCTGTGGGATCCTGGGGATGAGGGCATTTGAAAGCTCCCAGGGCTCTCTTTTTACCTCTTTCTGGATCCAGCAGGTGCTCAGGGAATGAGCATCCCCATTCCTGGGAGAAAGGCAGGTGCATGCAGCCAGCTCCTCAGGGAATGAGCATCCCCATTCCTGGGAGAAAGGCAGGTGCATCCAGCCAGCTCCTCAGGGAATGAGCATCCCCATTCCTGGGAGAAAGGCAGGTGCATCCAGCCAGCTCCTCAGGGAATGAGCATCCCCATTCCTGGGAGAAAGGCAGGTGCATCCAGCCAGGTGCTCAGGGAATGAACATCCCCATTCCTGGGAGAAAGGCAGGTGCATCCAGCCAGGTGCTCAGGGAATGAGCATCCCCTTTCCTGGGAGAAAGGCAGGTACATCCAGCCAGCTCCTCGTGGTGCTGCCCCAGGGACAGCTCCAGGTGCTCCCAGATGGAAAATAATCAGGGTGGTGACTCCTTATAGAAGCCATAAAGTTCTCATCCTTCCCACGGGAAGCAAGATAACTGCTCAGAGACAGATCCAAGGTTTGTTATGGATCGGATCCAAGGAATACAGTTGCTCACCTGCCAAGCCATGGCTCGGGTTTGGGGTTAATGAGCAACCCTTGTCGTTTTTAGGGATGTGTGGGGCTGCTGAACGGGGCACAGAGCCTGCCCCAGTGACTTGTGCCTCTCATTTCCTGTCACAACAAGCACAGCCTCGAGCTCTGCCATGGGACAGGAACTGAAGCACTGGCTGTGCCTCAGAACAGCACCTCTCCTGTCAGACTTACTGGAGTTTATCTCCCTCTCTAGCACAGTGGACACAGAGTCCATCTCTTTTTCCTGTAGCTTCCTACAGGAAAGGAAATGGGAATGGGAAATGTGGGGATGGGACAGACTGATGGGTTTGCTGTCCAAATATTGCTGCACACTCTCCAAGTCTCTTCAGGCAGTGGAGCACTTCCTCCCACCAACACGTTAAAGCAAGACATAAACAACCTGCATCCAGCCACATAGCCTCAGAAACGAGGCCCCTGAGGACCATCCTCTCTCTGATAAAGCTTTCTGTGATTCCTGGGATGGTTCCCAAGGCGAGGCAGTTTCTCGTGCCGTGTTTCAGCTGCCGTTCCAGATGGGTCTGTTCTTACCCAGCGCTTCTCAGGCTTTTGCATCAGGAAAGTCCCTTTTCCTTTTCCCATCTGGCCGCCGCTGCCTTCCCACCCACGTTCTGCGTGAGGAGGGGAGCAGCTCTGCTCCTGTGATGTCTCCTCGGGGCTGAGAGGCTGCAGACAGGAACGGCTGCTCTGCTCCTGGCTCCCAGCCACGACGCAGCCTTTTAAGGGTGGGAGCTGCTGCTCGGAGCAGCCTGGCCCTCCTGACAGCAGCACGATAAAAGGCATCCATTGTCTGCAGGCGCTCAGCCTTGAAGCCAGGTGAAGATGTTGCCTTTCCCCAAAATGCCTTTTTTTTTTCCCCTCAAATGTACCTTCTGTTACTGCTGGACTAAAATAAAAAGAATCCTTCCCAACAGAGCTTCAAGCACTCAGCCATTTCAAAGTCCAGCAATGCCCATATGAGTCAGACTCTTTTAATTGCTGCTCATTCAGATCTTCTCCAGCTTAGTGCACACACTTGAACTTGAACTTTAACCCAGACCTTGGTGATTAAACATCTTTACAAACCAAGCTGCCTGCTTGCAACGTCCCTGTGCAAATATTAGATGTACCAGAAAATAGCTTGGGTTTATGTCTGGTTAAGCAATTCCTCAGTGCGAGCCTGCAGATGTTGGACCATGTGGAATGGAGACTGTGCTGAAGTCTGGCTGTACTGTCCTGTTCTTCCCCTGGAACTGGGAGAAGCAGTGCCCAGGAGCAGTGTGTGAACAGAGGGTGACACAATCCCTTCTCCTTTCTCCATAAGATATTTCTGCCTGTATCTCACATTTTGGAAACAGCTGCTTGCTGAGTTGTTGGTTTAAATGTAAACCCTGCATTTTGTCATTAGCTTGATTCACCAAAGGAAACTGTGACTTTATTTGATGGCTGATCGGGGACAAAAGCGCTCAGCAGGAGCTGAGTGTTCCAGTGATTCAGTAGCAAAGTTGCTGCTGTAATTTCAGTATTTGGGCAGACGAGAAAGCCAGGATTGCACAACTTGGTACGTGATTTGCTCTCCATAACATTTCAGAGGAGCAGGAGAGGTGCACAGACCCACGTGTGCATGAATATACTCTTATACAAGGCCTTTAATTGCTGTTGGGTAAATGTTGTAATTCTTCTGGGAGTGGTGGAGCCAGAGGAAAGACCCCTCTACTCCAGAGGGCTTGGCTCACAGCTGTGCTTCAGTTCATAGATGAAATTCTAATCCAAATCTCAAATTTCCCTTTGACTTCAAGGGGCTGAGAGCTGCACTTTGGGTTTTTTGATGCACGGGGATGTGCATCTGCCACTGGAAACAGCCTCTCTCAACCAGAGCGGAAAACAGGGAGAAAAACGTGAGGCTGCTTGGGTTTTTCCTTGGATCTTCTTAAGTCAGGCACTGCAGCCTCACCCATAGCTGAGGACATGGCACTCCCCAGTGCTGTGCCCACACAGGGCCACCTTTTCAATTAAGGCAAATTTGCTCAGATTTGGTGCTGAACAGCAGCGCCAGGGCAGCCTAGAGCTGGAGCCTGTGGGGTGGAAGGGTGGAGAGGGCAGGGGGTTGTCGGTGCTCCCTCTGCCACCTCCTCCCCACGGTGAATGTCAGAGCTCTATCGACTGCCCTCCCTTTGAATTAACTCCAGGAGCAGGCAAAGTACACGGAATAATTGAGGAGAGACGTGTGTTTAAACATTTGCACAAGCTTCAGATTCCTCCCACCTAAAAATAAGTCTGGCAGAGAGCAAATTATTCCAGTGAGGTGTTGGTGGAAGAGCTGTGGACCCCATCCCAGCAGCCAAGAAGACCCCATCCATGGGTCTCATCCCTGCTGCTGGGACCAGCCTGGCGCTGATGGTGATGCCTTTTCTTGGNTGGAAGGTTCAAGGCCATGAGTTGAGGGCTGTACCCACAAGGGCAGCACCAGCACAGGCAGGTTTGGTCTGCTGGTAGCAAAGAGCCCTGGGGAAAAGGCTGGTGGAGTAGCAGGGGAGGTCAGTGAGCATCAGGGGTTTAATTGGTACAGGGAGAGCTGTTTTCCATGATGGGAGTAACCTCCTGCATCTTCTTAAATGAGTGTAAGGAAAACACACAAGAAGAAGGTGTCAGTGTTTGAGCAGAAGCGATTCTTCCAGAGGGAAGTGGATGAGGAGGAGCCAGTCCCTTTCCCATGGAAGCACAGGCTGTGCTGGGTGACATGGACACAGATGACAGAGACAAGGTGAGGAGCTCCATGAGGATGTTCCCGATGTGGTGTGTTCCATGTGCAGGCAGTTTCCTCGAACACGTGCGCTCACATTCCCAGAGTGATAAAAAAGTCACGTGGTGGTTGAGCAGAATCTCCTCGCTCTGCAGAACAATGTCTCCAGCATCCGAAACCTTGCTGCATCCTGGTTTGAAATGTAGCCAGGGGACTCTGGAAATGACAATTTCCAGAGGTTTATCGCTAATGAAGCCTAATTAATTTTGGGTGTAAACGTGCCAAGCTTCCGCAGTTGCGTTTGCAGCCCCGTTCATGGAAAACTCCTGGGTGTTTTATCTGAAAATGATTAGAGGAACAGGGTCTGTTTAGTTCCTTCTTAGGCTGTGGACTTCTGCTTCTTCACCACTTGAACTCAGCTGACTTCAAGGAAATGTCACAGCCTCTTAAAGCAACTGCCTGAAATATAAGAGGAAATGAGGGAAACAGAGAGATGGAGGAAAATTCCTACCCTGCTCCTCACCTCCGTGGGTTTCATGGACTGGAGTGGTAACATGAGCTATTTCCAACAGATTTTGTGTTGCAGCCTGGATGTTCTCAGTAGGTTTGAAACCCATATCCAAGTGCACTGTGACAATTCTCCTCTTCATGTGGACTGTGCCGTTTAAAGGCCACCCAGGATGGCAGAGACCAGGCAGAATATCACATTTCTCTGTCTCTAAGATCCCTGGCCCTTTCTTTTTTCCCTTCCCACACCCTTCCACAGCAGCTATGTGGTCCTGCTGACTCCTTTCAACCAGCACAGCAGGATTGGGGCCCTCAGCTCATCCCTAATGGGAAAAAACTCCACTTTCCTCCAGATTTGGAGCTTGTTTGCCATCCTGCCTGTATTCCTGAACCCTCTGTGCCGTTATGAACAACACCCTTCCTGGAAACACAACCTGAATTCCCAATCTCCTTATGACAGAGGGAGGGGGAATATGGCAAACCCCACCTCAAAATGCTGCTTTATAACCCAGACTGAGGAACTGTAATTTCCAAAAGAGAAAAACAGCAGCAGCAGAGAGAGCTTTGGAATTTGTCCAAGCATTAAAGGTTTTAGGAATGCTACGTGCCCTGTGTCACGTGTGTCCCCCTGAATGGGACAGGGAACCTGGACAGGGCTGGGCATGACCTGAGAAATGCCCCAGCCACGCACACAAGCTCTGGGGTGTGTGGACAGAGAGGGACATGATCAATATTGTATCGTTTTGGTGACAAACATGGCTTTTCCCATCCTAAAATATTTAATTATTGCTCTGCTTGAGGTCACTGCTCTGCTTTGTCCCCTCCTCTGCTTTGTGCCTCCCCACCAGCACACTCCAGTTCCAGTAAGTGCTAAACTTACCCTTACAAAAGCCAGCTGTTGCACATACAGCTTTTTCTGGGATATATATATATCTCTCCCAGAGAAAAATATCCATATATATCCATAAATACCCGTCAGTCTGTGAGCAGGAGCGTTGTCTAGCTGCAGTGGTGTGGCTGGCAGGCAGCCAGGCAGCAAGGGGGTACCTGTGAGCTGTGCCAGCACCAAGCTCATCCTTCTGGAAAGGGCTGTGCTGGGAATTGGATGAGCTCAAGAAAATGCATTTGAGCTTCTGGGCAGTATTGATTTGTCTTCATGTATTTTATTAATCTGCTTGAAGCACAATAAAAACGTGCTCGTGGGAATGAGTCGGAGTCCAGGGGAGGGGGAGCCAGACGTGGGGTTTGGAGCTGGCCACCATCACCATCTTCCTCCTCTGCAGCTGCTCTAGAGCTCTACATAAACCCAGCTTCTGCTTCCCAGCGAGGCAACAGAAGGGATATTTTTCAGCAGAGAAATCTGGGGGGAAAAAAATGAAAATAAAGCTGTTGGTTTGGTTTGGTGTATGAACAATGAAGAAGCAGAAAGATGGCAACGGGAAAGAGCAGACGATGAAGGCAAGCAGCAGCATGAGCACGCCTGCTGCAGGGCTGAGACACAGCAGCAGCATCCTCCCACTCCTCAGCTGGGAGCAGGGTGAGTGAACTCCATCCCCCCGGCCAGGAAAGTCGGGAATAGAGCTCCTGTTCCACCTCCCACCCACGGCTGTGGCAGCTCGCTGCAGCCCTGCCCAGGAAATCCCCCTGCAGCCTGGCTGGGGCACCCTCGCAGCAAGGGCTGCTCTGGGTGGGCAAAATCTAATCCGTTTTGTGCAAAGTACCCTTGCACTACCGACATGAAGTAGCTCTCCTTCCCCAAAATGAGATTATTCGCTTTAAAAAAAAAAAAGGGTTGAGCACCATCTTCAGAAGCAGTTAATTACTCGGAAGCAATTCACACCTTCGCGGTGTCTCAAAATAAATTCTCTCGCTTGCTTTTCCAAGCAGAGCCCTCTGAAAACGGTGTCACCGGCGGGGCTTCACGCATGTTCCGTGAGCACAGGAAGCTGAAGATAAATTCAGCAACAGATCAGATGTAAAGGACTTGTGCACTTGGGTGTCTATTTATACAGCTCCTGTGCCAGGCCCACGAGGAGCCAGGGGCCTCACAGGCTCTGGGATGTTCTGTGGGTTTGGGGTGCAGCTGAAAGGGTGGTTTGGGGTACCCAGGGTTTGGCTGGGTGACCCCCTCCACCCGTGCTGCCCCAAAGCTGCTCCTCCTGGCCCTACATCCTGGCTGCTGCCATCCTCCAGCACGGGGAGAACCAAAAATATCGTTAAAAAAATAAATTCCAATTTCAACACCACTCTGCAGAAGCCTCCAAGGGCACGGAGTTGTTCTCAGAGTGATTTCAAATCCTACTGCAGGTTAAGGAATTTTACATCCCCCTTTACTCATCACACAGCGCCTCTGACTTCGTTACATCCTCCTGAATTTTGCTGGTACTCGTGAGGAGAACCAGGCCCCAGAGTTACTGCCAGGAACAAATCAATGCCAAACTGGAACTACTTAGAGAGTGTTAAATCACCTTTATATAAAGGTCCTGTCAATCCCAAGCTGATGTCATCGGTGATTTAAAGCACTTTACCGTATGCCCCTCACTGTACCTTGAAATACAACGACAAAAAAGCTTTTAGAACATTTTTACTGTTTAAAGTAGACTGGAAACATCCCATTCCAGGGGCAAAGGTGAAGCTTGAAATCAAACTGCAGAGTGGACGAGTAAGGGATAATCTGTGCATCCATCTCTACCCTGTAAAGAAGGCTACAAGAGAGAACTTGTTGGAATTTAGTTGGATTTTTAAATCACAAATACCAAGACAGATCTCACCTTCTGTATTTTGCCTTTTATTTTTTTGGTGGAGAATATCAGTGCATCGTGGAATTTGTAAATTAAAGGAGGATGTAAGATACAAAGTACTTCAGATGTGTCACTGCACCCCAGTAAAGTACTTAGAGGGGAAAAAAAAAGATTTATTTTGATTTATTTTTATTTATTTATTTACTTTTCTGCAGCTCTTTGCAAGCCTATCCTCTTTGTAAGCAAGAAACAAAGTCAGCCACAAAGAGAGATGATTAATTCCTTGGAGAAAACTACTTTAAGAGTTTTAATACAAAATTACATCCTTCCCATAGGCTGGAATGTTGTGGCAAATGCAGACAATTTTGGGGGTGGCTTGGAAATCTCCCCCTGTTATTAACATAGCTCTTGGAGGAATTTTTAGAAGCACATTGATTTCATCCCAGTTTCATGTCCCAGAACAACGAGTAGGAATCAGCAGTGTCCCAAAACCAAGGAAAAGAAGGCAAAAGCTCACGTAGCACACAGGGCTGGGGGATTGGACACACAATTTCAGTGAGACTCAAGTGCCAGAGGAGCTCAGCCCCTGATTTTTAAAGTGAGGTGTGTGAGAATTTAATTCTCGCTGAAGCACGTGGCCTTTGGGAGCCTGGGTCATTCCTGGTCCTGGGATTTAGATGGAGCAGAGGTAAAGCTGCTCTCCTGAGCAGCCCCAGGCTAAGCCCCTTATGCAATCCTCCGTCACAACCTCGGCTGGGCTGGGCTTGGCAGCCCTGAGCTCTGGGATTTAAGGACCTTTGCAGCATCAGTTGCTGTGCTGAGAAACGAGTCCTGCCTCTAAGGCATAAATAATAAAGATCTGGTGTGGTTTTCAGCACGAAAACCCACCGAGAAAACCGATTTTATCCTTATCAAGGCAAAGCCACGGAAAGGGCTGGTGAGAAGGAAAGAGAATTGTTGGAAGCAGCCCCTGCGGGTAAAATGTGGGGAACAGGGGACAAGAAAAGGTCAGGCCTGGGAACCATGGTATATCCACAGATATCTTAGATTTTAGGGAAAAATCCTTCCCTGGGAGGGTGGGGAGGCCCTGGCACAGGGTGCCCAGAGAAGCTGTGGCTGCCCCTGGATCCCTGGCAGTGTCCAAGGCCAGGTTGGATGGGACTTGGAGCAGCCTGGGACAGTGGAAAGTGGCAGGGTGTGAAATGAGATGATTTTCAATGTCCCTTCCAATCCAGACCCTTCCATTTTCCCATGATTTTCTGTTTAACCTCTGTCCTTCCAGCCTCAGGCTCTTTTCTAATCTTGAGATTACCAAAGTGATGGAAACAGGGTGAGGCTCCAGCGCTCTCCCACGGCGCATGGTTAATCCAGACCCAGTGGCCATGGAGCTGAGGAACAAGGTTAACGTGGTGCAACACCATGGAATTACACCCTGCTGGTTCCCTGTGGGATCAGGTGGGGAAGGACTGGCTTGATTGGGAGAGGGGAAAACCAGAATCCATTATTATCCATCTTTGGTTGGTAAACTACAACCACCTGGACCTGTGCATTCCCAGGCCATCAGCACCTGACCCTCAGCTGCTCCCAGGTTGATTTTGTGGAGAAAAGGATCAAAACTCAGAATTGCTGAGGCACGAGGTAGATGAGCTGGGGCAGAGCAAGTGCAGTGCTGTGTAAACACTTCAGAACAGCGAGGGGCCTTTCACACCTGGTGCTGAAAAACACATACGTGAGAAAACCTTGATAAAATGATGTCAGTGCGCTTAGTCTGAGTTACATGAAGGGGACACATTTATCACGGGTTTTTTAATGACCTATCTGTCTTTTAGAACAATTCCCCCAAAAGGCAGCAGCAGCTTGACTCTTCTGTGAGAAGAAAATGCCAGATACGTGTGGTGTGTGGGAAGCAGGGGCGAGTGATTTCATTGAACTGAATCATTTTCTTACTCGCTTTACTTCCACTTGTGCCGTTTCCTGTGGCTTTGACAAGAGTTCGAAACCGCAGTGAAGAAACCGGTTTCTTTTCTGTGCAGACGGGACAATTGTGAGCGTCTCCTCATTTCAGTGTAAACACCCGAGTTGTTTACGCCGGCTCCTTCACATCGGCGTGAGAATGGAAATGAGGTTGTGGCTTTGTGAAAGATGATCCAAACACACCCGACAGGAGGTTGTAGCCAGGTTGGGGTCGGCGTGTTCTGTAACCAGCAACAGGATAAGAGGATGTGGCCCTAAACTGTGCCAGGGCTGGTTTA
>VZTH01012695.1:13235-42536 GCA_013397815.1 Aleadryas rufinucha
GGGGAGGCTCCGCGGGGGCGGCGCGGGGCTCTCCCGGCGGCCGCGTCCCGGGCTCAGCGCGGCGGCCGCGCCCGGAGTGCGGATCCTCCGTGTTCCCCTTATCCGAGAGGGTGCGGAGCCGCTGGTTCCCCTCAGCCGGGGGGTGCGGAGCCGCTGAATCCCCCTGATCCGAGAGGGTGCGGAGGCTCTGGGTGCCCTGAGCCAGGGGTGCGGGGCAGCGCCGGGCCGGGCACGGCTGTCAGAGCCACGTTTCAGCCCCGGCCCGGCGGGGCGGGGGAGGCCGGGTCGGCGGTGGAAGGAACAGCAATGAAACAGCTCCGGTTCCGGCCGCCGGTGGGTTTGGGGAAGTTAAAAATCCCCCGGAGCCCGTGGGGGAACGCGGACCCCCGTGAGCTCTCTGTGCCAGGGGAGATCCCGCTGCCTTCACCTCCCGGGCAGGCGATGGGCTGGGGACAGCTGATGGTGTCCAGCTGTCGGTCTGGCAGCTGTTCTGTGGTCGGCATAGGGACATTCTGGGACATCTTTCACTTCCCTCTGCCCCTTCCCCCACGGAAGGTGGGGGACAGCCGTGGCGGGTCTCCTGTGCCTGGATATCCATCACCCCAAAGGAAGGGATGTGGAGCAGGGAACCTGGCAGCGGGCAGGATGTGCCGATTGTACGCGTTCTCCAGATGCCTAAAACAGAATTCTGCTCTGTGTGTGTGTGTGAGAACATTTGCTGCGTTGGATAATGGCAGAGAGTCAGAACTAGATTGATCTTTAAGGTCTCTTTCAACCCAAACCGATCTGTGGTTCTATAATCGCCTTGAGTTGGGATTCTTAAAATCCGTGTGTGAGGAGAACCAGGACACAAAAACCTGAAGCACATCGAGCCTGCTGCTAATAATGGAGATTGAGGGTAGAAAGACGACTCAGCAGTGGCTCAGTGTGGCAGGAGAGGATGGATCCAGCTCTGTTTAAACAGTCTGTGCTTCGGAGGATGCAGTGTCTGTTCCAAGAGATTAGCAATGGGAAGTCATACTTTGAGGCATGTTTAGAATGCTAAGTGCAGTGCAAGAAAACTTTGGGGTTTTTTTTTGTGATCCTTTTATTGGGAGGAGGCAGATGGAAGTAATTCGAAGTTGTCAGTGTTTCAGCTTCACTCCAATGAACCCAGCTTTGCTCGTGGAAGATTCCCTGCAGTTTTCTCCTCGAGCGGGGTGGATGTGCTTTGGTACCGCTTTATTCGGGTGCTGGAGCTCGGTATTAAGTTCAGTTTTGCCCTTATAAGGGGACTGGGAGGCATTTCCTCCTGGCACTTGTTTTTAAAACACACAGGAAGTTGCACCTTGATCTGGGTCTGTGCTGGGTGACACCGGGACAGGTGCTCTGAAATGCAGGGGTGCTGCTCTGGCTGAGCCAACAGATCCGTCAGGCTTGAGATGTTCAAAGTTTGGGATGGCAGGCAGATGTTACAAATATTTTTGTCAGTACATTTTTAGTGATTCACTTGTTAAATATGTTGCTTGTCTAAGTGTCACAGTATCTGCAAGCTGTCCCAAAGCCCGGTGGCACAATGTGTCTCTGGCCTTTGGGAAAGGTGATGTGAAAAGCTTGTAGAAAGCCAGGGTGAGTGGGCTTAAACTTGCACCAGAATATAAACGCAGAACTGGAACAACTTTCAAGTTTGTGAGCTCCTGGAAGGTTGTGCACGGCACAGTTCTTTCAGAATTAATTGCAAAGTGGCCTTTTCTGAGGGGTAGCTTCAGGAAGCGTTGAACTGTTCAGGAAGATGCTGTTTCTGTATGTCCAGATTTTTATTTAAGAAACAATTGGGAAGCAAGATCTGGAGGGAATATTTAATGCTAAAACTTCAAAAAGCAAACCCATATCAGCTGCAAAGCAAAAAGCTGAAGTGCACCTGAACAGTCAACTCAGGGGGTAAAATCAACATTCCTTTTAAACTCATTTTCCCTTGGTCAAACAGAGTCTGCAATTTCACCTTGGTTTAATTCTTCTGCCTTACCTCTTGGGGGCTGGAACCAAGGCAGGGTCCTTATAAGTGCCATTAATTCAGGAAGTTTAGACAGACATTTCTGTAGTGATTTAGTCTTGTAAATAAAGACTGAATTTGGAGAAATCAGCTTCCCTTTTTTGTGTGGAGAGGAAAAATCTGTTTTCACGGGCAGCATCCTGACAGCTTCACCTCTTTGGCACCACCTGCTCCCTGGATTTGGAGGTGAAACACCTTTTTCTTCTACAGAGCTGGCCTCAGGTTCCTTGGCACCTTCTGGTGCCTGATCTGGCATGAGGAAGAGAGCTTCAAAATGAGGAAGGGAGGTTCAAAATCCAGCACCCAGATGGATAATCCTTGACTCCGTTGCTGTGTTGGGTGTGAATTGCAGCAGAAAGAGCTGCTCTGTCTCCATAAACAGGAAGGTGTTTGCGTTGTCTGGAGAGGCCAAAGCTCTCACACATAAAAGCAAACCCTTAGGACTGGTTTTATCGAGGTGTGAAAAGGGTTGTTGTGAGAATCTCAGACCCAGAAAGAAGCTTGAGAAGCCAGATCGTGGAGGGAACACCGAGTTGGGGCTCGGTCCCTGATCTGTCTCATGTCCAACAGCAATTAAAAATGATGAAATGTTTTCTTTCTGGGTGAAAAATCGGCGATATTCACGTTGTTCTTCTGCAGCCTGGCCAGGAGTTTGCAATTCAGGCGTTGTTCCTGTAAACACACTCCGTGTTGCTCCAGATCTTTGAAGCACTTAAAATGCAATTAGCTTTCAGGTATTGGTAATGGCAAACACTTGCTAAATTGATAGAAAATGGCTTTTACAGTTCAAGCACATCATTCAGGCAGTTAATGCTGAGAGCCTGCCTGCAATAAAGCTTTTCATGGGCTGATACAGCTCAGCCTTGCTGGCAGGGTGAGACAGAAATGCTTGAACCTCATCAAGCAGGAAAATGGAGTCTCAAAAAAAAATCAGCATTTTGGGGTTTTGGCAGCTGAATTGTCACTTCCATCTCTTGCTGTAGTTTCTGTGCAGAACATGAAGTGACAGATGAAGGGGAGTTGTTCTCTCACTTGATGTCTTTGGCAGCACTTTGGGTATCCCATCCAAGATTTATTTTACACAGATCCTTGAAAAAAAAGCCTGAAGCGGTGCTGAAATGACTGGAAGAAGAAGTTGCTGATGGTTTTCTTCGGCAAAATGGCTGCAGTTTCTCTCGACTGAAATCAGAGAGGAGGAAGTACAATTCAGGGGTTTTAATGTCCTGGCCTGTTGCAAACAGGTGGATTTTTAAGGAACATGCCCAGACCATTTCCTTCATGCTGAAGGGCTTTATAAAACTGTGAGCAGTTTTGCTGGCTGGAGTAATTATTGAGTTGTTTTTTTTTTTTTTCTTGAGCTGGTTATATAAATGTCACATAAGTTGCATAACTGACAGAAAAATTGAGCTGCAGGAAGCTGAGAGAACAGCCCCAACACGGAAAAGTAAAGTCTGGGCCAGTTACTCTGCATATCAATAATGCCTTTTACACAGTGTGGGAGGTTTGATCAGTGATATTAATCTGGTTCTCTGCATGTGATGTGATTATGATTCTGCCTTGGAACTGCTGGCACATGAAATTTTTCTGTTTAAATTATTCTAGACTTCCTTTTCCCTCCCCCCCCTGCTCTGGGATGTAAAAGGTAATCTAGGAAATAAAGGGAAAGAACTGGAAGTTGAGGGAAAAGCAGAGGGTTTATGCATTATCCTGAACTGTGGAGCAAAGGGGTGGTGAAAGCCTGGGGGAAAAAAGTTGGAGTTTTTATATGAGGAGGAACCAAGCTGCAGAATAAAGTGGGAATAAGCAGAGAGTAGGAAAATTGTTAAATTAAAGTGGTTTGGTGTTGCTGTTGGTCCTGTTTGGGTTTGATTGCAAAGAGTTTTCTGGAAATACCAAGAAGAAGCCTCTGCAATTGGGATTGGCTTCAGGAAACTCAGCTGTCATAAATCCATGTGTCTGCTGGCTTTGCTCTATGATGTATTTTACTGCTGCTCCTTGGAAGCAGGTCTGCATAAAGGGGGCTCTGCTAATAAAGGGAATTAATCCCGTGTTTAATGCAGTATTCCCTGAATTTTGAAGCATGCAGGATTTGCCAAGAGTTTGGCCCCAGTTCCCAAAGGCATAATTCCCTTTGAACACAAAATCTGACAACTGCTCTTCCTCCTTCCAGGAGAAAACTCCTGAAGGGAATTTCCACATCCCTCAGACTGTGCTAAAACCTCCCTTGTTTGTAGAGTGGATCTGAGAGGGGCTTTGGCTTGGTAAGGCCCCAGAATATGAATATTGTTTAAATTTTTAGCAGTTTTGGACTTCCAAGTGCTGTTTAGATTATTCCTTGAGTGTTTCCTGTTGCTTCCAGCTATTCCAAGACTGAATGGAATCTGGCTTGTTCAGCAGGAGGCCCAGCTGGAGTTTAGCAGGATACTGAAATATTAAATTATATTGGTGATCCTCTTAATAATAACCCTTCAATATGGTGCATATTCCCTCAAAATGAGTTTATTGGTCTTTCACTCCAGATCCCTTAAACCACTTCATTTTCCTGGCTGGAAGCTGACACTGAGCTAATATTGACTGATGTCATTTGGAATGGGAGAAAATCGTTGTTCAACTTAGGAAATCTGGGAAAAACCCTTAACACCTTGTTTGCAAGGAAAAGGACAGATCTAAACCTTCTCCTAATCTTAGATAAGGAAAATGGAGCAGCCAGTGCTCCATCCATGGCTGGGGCAGGGGAGGGAGGAGAGGGAACGCAATTTGTTTGTGTAGGGACTCAGTTTTTCAGGAAATGAATTTGGCAGAAGTGGCTTTTGTGTTCATTTTGAGCCACCAGCAGCACGGAGAGACACATGAAACAAAACAAGCCTTAAAAACCTTGGCACTTGGACAGTCTGAACGACTTCCTGGTGCTTGCCATCCATAAATACCTGGCTCTGCCCTCCTCTGGATTTTGCTGAAGTACGATAACAAATGCAAAGCAGGTTTTTTTTTATTTGTCTGGGTTGTTTTGTTTGATTTTTTTTTCTCTTTTTATGAAGGTAAATTAGTTGCAGAGCATCAGATGTTTAAGGGAAGAAAAAAAGTATTAAAGGTACCACCTTAAGTGCTGCGTCAGGCTCAGTCTTTTGTATTTAAATCTATTTTGCATGGGTTGGTTTTTTTGTCCCTGGGATATCAAACTCTCACCTCTTATCTCGAGCTGGTGGCCTCCTGCATGGAGAAAAGGGTGGCCACCTTCAGTGCTGAGGTTTTGAGTCCAAACCAGCTGGGAGGTGGCATGAGCAGGTAGGTCACTTTGTGTGGTGTTTTCTTGTGCACTCAGTGTTTTGTGTCTGCTGAAGATGCACAAGAAATAACCTTTCACTTCCTGGGCATTTCTGTATTTCACTTTTCCTCAAAGTATAGCAAACCAGGCCTTGATCATTTTGAAATTGCTGGGGCTGAGAGTTTAAAAGTTCATCAAGGGCCAGAGATCAGGGAGCCTGACCTGTGTGTATCACACCTTTGTGTCAGCCTGTCACAGCTCTGTCACTCTGGGCTACAGGAATTACCCTCCCTCTGAAAAAAAACCCAGCATTACAAATTCATTGTTTGACTCTTTGACTCTTTCCTGCTCTTGCTTTGTATTGCATTTATATTAAATTATTGGGTTTTTTTTCTTCTACCCTTCTTTCTTGTCCTTAACACTCAAGCTGAAGGAAGAGAAAGGTGTGTTTTTGGCTTTGATAATGAAGTAGAGCTGCAATTCCCAAACTTAGCCCGTGCTACCTTCCACTGTTCCTGCTGGAAAAGTCTCTCTGGGCTCTGCAGGCTGTAGTGGGCACCACCTGCTCCTGAAATTGGGTCATAACCTTGTAACTTTTCTGTTAGAAACCTCAGGGCTTGGCTTAAATGTTTTTTATTTGACTTAAGTGTTGATCTGTAGAAAGTCTCTTAATAACTCTGGGTCCTAAAGACAAGGAGTAGTCAAGAGTTATCCAGATTCTGGTCTAGTCAGAGGTAAGGAACCTGTGTGATCCCTGATTTTTGGTAGGATCACAACAGTTCATTGCCAAGGAAACTCGTGCTCATTGTCCTGAGGGGAACATCTGATGCCATGATGCTTTTTTTGCTTTTTATCTATACCCCCTCTATGTACTCTTTTGTATAACTTTTATCTATTCTTAAGGGCCTTTTAGCCCACACACTTCTCATTCTTCAGCTTTGAGAACCAGCACAGAGCCAATATTCCCTTCAGCCAGGAGCCCAAACATCTCAGAAGCCTCAGGCACCGAGGGCTTCTCTGGAACACATTTTGTAACCTGAGCTAGGCCTGGCCAGGGGGGGAAAGTTCCTCGGGGAGGGGGGTTCACTCAGCCTCTCATTGGGGAATCTTTGATAGATTTGTTAATTGGTAAAGCTTATAATTTTATACCCAAACTATTGTGAGGGTGCATTTTGGGGGGTGCTCGTGGAGGTGCATTTGGGTGTGCATTTGGATGTGCATTCCAGCGTGCTCCACCTGCACAGGGTGCACCAAGGATCCTTAAAATAAATCCCGAGCTAAAATCCCTTTTTTCCCCCCCCTCTAACCGTGTTTGGCTCTGGATTTGAAGACCAAGAAAAGGCATCACATCGAGGCTGTGTTTATTGATGGTACAGAACAAACCCCCCATGGTCTGATGGATGCATCCCATGGAGATGCAAATTGCTGGCTGAGCTTTGCCAGCTGGGATTCTCCCCTGGAAGCTTTTGTTTCAGCACGTGGGAAAAACCAACTTGTGTCCTTCTACACCAACAATTCCTTCAGGAGGAATTCACGGCCTTGAACAACTTTCTGGTAGTTGTGGGGTTGATTAACAGGGAGAGCCTGGGTTTGATTTCGCTGTTGAAGCCACATGGGGTAAGTGAAAGGACGTATAGGGATAGCTGGCTTAGGGCTGCATTTTTACCAGAGAACAGCAATCTTCTGCCAAGTTTGAAAAAAACCAAAACCCCTGTGGGTTTTGCAGTCCTTTCAGCTTCCTGCTCATGTGACTGACAGCAGCCAGGCCCCAGCTCTGTGAGCGAGATACATCAGCAAACAGGCTTGGCTTCAAAAGAGGACACCTTTTAAATCCTCAGTGCTCGCCCCGTGTCAGCACAGCCTTCAAACCCCTAAAAGCTGAGGTGCTGATCAGATTAACTTGGCTGTGGGATTAACTCTTCAGCCTTTTGTCGGGATTGACTGAGTGTTTACCTTGCAATTAGAGTGTGGTACCTCCAGGTTCAATCACACCTTGTTCTTTGCAGTTTGCTGTTGGATTAAGGGAAAAAGAAGCCAACATGTTTCTTGGCTCGTGGTGTGTGTGGAGGGAGGAGGCAGCAGTGCTGCTGTGGGGTAAATTTTCTGTGCTGGATTTCGGGCACTTTTTGTCGGCCCCTTTCAGCGCCGTCGGAGCTCTTATTAAAGAGATGGGACTGTCGTGGTTATACACGATTTATTACTGAAAATAACAAACCAGGCATCAGCCTCAGAATAGTCACAAGATTCAGGGTTACATGGCAATTTATAACTTTCTAATCCAATAAGCAATTAACACAAAGCTTTGTTGTGACTTTATGACCTCTCACCTGTAGTGCTTTTTGCTGCAATGCAGGTGTCTCTTAACCAATAATTCTTTAGGTCACATACACACAAATACTTCTATTGTAACATCTAAATTCTTAACTTAAACTATAAAATCACATTATTATACTTAAAACCTTTCACCATAACACCCAATACATGTTCTTACTTATAGCTATAGAGACACTGGTTTGTAATTCTCTTTCTTAAGGTCTGTATATCTCTGTTATTACACCAGCCCAAGCTTCTTCCAGGGCTGCAGATCAAACCCGCCATCAGCTGCAGAAGTTTTTGCTTCTCTGTTTCCTACACTGTGGGGTGTCCTCGAGGCTTTTCCTCATCTCTGTGAGGTCTTGGACACTGCTGGGAAAATCCTGTGTGAGGAGCACCAGCCTGGGTTCAGGTGGAGCAGTTTAGCTCCATCAGGCACCGTGGTGTGCACAGAATTGTTCTCCCCAGAGCTGCACCACAGCCTGGGGCTGCTGCTGTGCCTGTGCATCATTTCCCATTCCTACAGAACCTCCCTCTCTCTCTGGGCTTGAAATATTAATTTTATGTGACAAAAGCAGGACCTGCCAGCCTGTAAATCTGCCCCTGCAGGGAGAGAAATGTGCACCCTGTGTCACCTTCACCTCTTGACACGACCCCTCATTGAGAGCCTTGATTTTTGTCTCTTCCTTTATTTGATGAGCAATCTCCTTAGGGCTTGTTCAATCCATTCTGTCTTTGCTACTTAACTGCCTGATGAAGTTTAATTAGCAGTTCAGCTGCTGTGCTTGTTTGTGTGCACACTCTGCTCACTCCCCTTTGGCTCTGGAGCTCTGTACAAGCTCAGCTTTGCACACACAAACCCGGGCCTAGCACTGAAATTGAGTTATTACATAAAAAACTGGATTTCTCCAAGCTTTGTGGCGAGTTCAGCCTTTGAAGTACAGCTGAGATGCAAACCGCTCTTCCTGGTGAATTCGCTGATATTGCAAAGGTTTTTGTTAAAACCACAACTTTTTCCAGCCAGAACCAGGGAAAAGAAGATTTATTGCCTGTTTCAGCTCACATTTGGAAAGCTCTTTCATCTGCAGCAGTTCTGCATTTGGGGCCAGGCCAGCTGGCAGATGTGCACATGATCACTCCAAATGTCCCATCCCTGTTCTGCTGGGTGGGACAATTCCTTTTTTTAACCAATAACCACTGATAACCACCATTAAAACAGCGTCACCCTCACCAGGCTCTGTTGTACATCTGCTCACAGCCACAGCACGTTTAGAAATGTTTTAGGGTGTGTTCTAATCACCAAGTTATCCTTTTAAAAAAAAAAAATCCTCTCTCTTCAATATGGTTTAGAAATTTTCGAGATGAGTGGAGATGAGCAGCTTTCCCAGGCCGTTTCAGGGTATTTATTTATTAAAACCTGGTGTTGCTCAGTTCCAGACTCAGGGAAAGTTGGGAGTGGTTAATTAGCAGGGAAAACTGACATAATGATCCTTATCTTTTAAACAAATACACACTTCTGGTCCTAGAAAGCTTTTCTGCATGTCTGTACTCATTGCGAGGGCCCAGCCTGAAACAGAAATGTGTCATTTGTTGAATCCCAAGCAAAGCCTTAAGAAACAGAAATTAACAGAAATATATGATATTTCTGTGTTACTGAGCTGAATTTTGTAGGATTTAATTTAGAATCAGACTCTTAAGGAGAGGGTTTAGGTCACAGCTCTGTAGAGAGCAAGGACTCTGCTCCCTGAGCATCCCACTATAAAATGGGCTAAAATGGGGTAATTCCCTTTTCCCCCCATCTGTCTCAGCCTCATCCAGAGTCTGGGGTGAGCTGGAACATGGGGATAGGAGGGAAAAATTCCTTTTTGGGAATTTGACCTGGGGAATCAGCTGCTGTGGAGGAGCCCAGGGGGGTGGGTGCTGTTCAGCAGAACTGGTGACTCAGAATTGTCTTGTGGAGCTGGCTCTGGTTGGAGTTTTCATGCTGAGCCTCACATCATTTTCTGAGTTTCCAGCTCAGATTTGTCCTCCTGGTTCACTTTGCATTTGATCCTGATCGTTTCCTGGAGCTGTGAGCTAAAAATGTGAACCAGGGTGGGATTTTATCTGTGAGCATGAGTAATGGGGGGACGGGGGGTCAGGCCAATTAATTTTGCAATAATTGTGTTCTTTCCTCTTTCATTGTGGAGCTGTGGTCCTGTTCTAAGTCAAAGGCTCTGGCTTTAGGAAAAGAAAAAGGGTAATTTGATCAGGATGTGTTTTTAATAAGACAAAATGTCATCTTATGCTTAAGAAAATAAATAATTTGTACACCAGTCCTGTCCTTAGGAGGCTGGAGCATCTTTCACGTAGCACTTCTGTAATAGATAAATTTTAATAAAATTAATACCTCACACATCCATTTTGAACTCCTATTTATAATTGGGTTTATTGCCAGATTGAATGCGTGTGTTTCAGTCCTACTGATAATAACAGGCAAGGAATGGCTGTTACTGGAATATCTGGAATGCTGATTCCTTGCCCTTGCCCCAGCTGTTTGCTCTCGAGTTACAGTAAACAGAAAAGAATTCACAAAATCGAAAAACTGCGGCTTTGGCTTCTGTAATTCTCAATTAAACTTTCCTCTTTCCCAGCTGAAATGGCAGGGTGGCTTTTCCAGAGCTTTCATCCGAGGCATTTTTCCTCTGGGGAAGGTGTCCCTGCCCATGGCAGGGGGTTGGAATGAGATGGGTCCTCCCCAATCCAAACCATTGCAGGATTCTGGGTCAAGCATGTGATGAGAACTGGCAGAAAACAAAGATTAAAGCAGCCTAAACGACGTCCTTTGCCCTGGTTTCAGTGACTTCTGCTCACAATCCGTTAGCTCCGAGTTTTTTGGGACAGAAATAAGGAGTGGGATGGGATTTCTGGGGTGTTTAACGCTCGATAAATCGAGGTTTTTAATGTCATCGGAATAAAAATGCGCAGAGCGAGTGCTCTGGGTCTGGCTGGAAATTCTGAGTGTGCTCAGGTTTCCTTGCTGTGATCGATGAGGAAATAGTGCCATGCAAATTCCTCTCTCTTGGGAATCGAAATCTCCTCGTGGTGGTTTTGTAGAACAGGATTGTGGGGGGTTTTATTCAAATTCAGGTGAATTTGCTCATGAGAACGTTTCCTGCGTGTCTTGCTCCACTAAAATGTCAGATTTTCAGCAGAGATGAATTGTGCAGTGAGCACTGAAGGGGGATAAAAAATAGACCGTGGACTGATGGGTTTTTTGAGTTTATTTCCCTGTAAGAATGAAGAAAATTACCCTTTTTTTCCTATTGACATAGAAAGATGTGTCTGGGACTGCGTAGAGAGATGCAGCAGGCGGTTTTTAATTGCAAATAATCTGGTGTATAAAGATAACCACTGTGTATGCACAAATGTCACGTACACAAAAACAAATGTTGCCTTTCTTATTGCTGGTTAAATACAATTTATGTGCATTTATATCTGAGAAATGAACCAGTTTGACTCTGTGACATAAATTCCAAGGCAGAAATGCAGCTTGGTTGTGGCCACATTTGCAGGGCAATATTTTGGTTTGAAAACCAGGCATTTGCCCTCTGTGTGGTTCATAATTCTCAGATTGCTTAAGAAAAATGCTGGAGGGTTGAAACATCCAAGTTGCTGCAGGAATTACAGATATTTTTTTTCCTAAAACTGATTTCTGTGAGTTTTGTCTGAAGTCTCTAGTTAACCTTTCAACACAGAGATCTGCTTCGTGTACCAAATATTTATTTAATGTGTGCTCAAATATTCTCTCAGGTCTTTGAATTCTGAAATTATTCAAGCATTGTGATTTATTTAATGTGCATTTTGAGTCAGCTTTCATGGGATCACAACACTGGCAATTGCAATGACAGGGCAGTGGGATTTGAGCCTCCCAAAAATCCAGAGGTTTCTGTAAATTATGGAAATGCCTGATGTGGGATTGTTGGTTTTTTGTAAGGGATGAACCAACCCCAAGCTGAAATTGGAGGTTTTGTTGTTCAGATTCCTGCGTGGTACCTCACAATTCAATTTCTGAGTTGCTTTTAGGGCTAAAAAAAAGGAAGTTCTTTATGGAGAAGAGAATTTCGAGCTGAAAGCCCCCTGGGACAGCTCAGGGCTGTGGTGTCCTCAGTTTGTGCATGCACAGGGCACCTTCTGCTTTTATTTCTCATTATTTCCTGCAGGATTCCATGGGCTTTACAGGGGGATTTGCTTCCCAAAGTGGAATTTGTAGGAAGTGCTGCCCACTGCAGTTAAATATTTATCACCCAGAAATGCTGTGCTGTTTGCAAATTGGCTGCAGCCTTGGAGCCAAGCAGGAAATGTCCAGAAATGCTTCATAAAAGTTCCTTTTTCCCATAGATTTTGGGTTGGAAATGCAGGCTTTGGAAATGTGATTGTAAACCAGCCAGTTTGATCCCAGTGGATAAAAAAGGGGGAGAGGTGTGATTGGTGATTTAAAGCTCCTCAGACTTGTCTCTGCCTTTATTTTTCCCTTCTGTCTTTCCAAATTTCCTGGCTGTGGGATTCACAAATTTCCCTTGGAACCCTTCTTTTCCAGCTGTCTTCATTCCTCTGATTTCTCATATGTAGAAGTATAAAAAAACCCCACTGAGAGCATGAAACTGCACTCACAGCTCAGTTAAAATTAAAATTAATTTTGCACCAAATAATGGATTCTAAATTTACCCTCCCCCCACCCGCCCCCAAAAAAAAATTCAGAAAATTTCGTGTCTCATGGTCTCTGAGGCACAAAATGTATTGTTAGTTCTGGTATCAAGTTCAAAAGGGGAAATATGAAACCCCAGCTCTAGAGCCCAGTTCCTGTTTTTCTCACTTGACAGTTTGAGCTGGGACTTTGTTGCTGCTGGGTTTTGTTGGTTTTGGATGGAGGCTAAATGGGTTTTAGTAGTTTGTAAATGAGTTAGGCTGGGCTTAATGTTCATCTGTCCTCTCTTTTTCTGAGTTAAGGCGAAAATTTCACCCAAATTAGTGATGTTGTGGTTTTTTCTGGAAAAAAAAAAGAGCAGAAAATGGTATTTTTTTAAAGCTGGCACAACGTAATGGAGAGAAAAAATTAATAATTAATTTATAGGTACCTAATAGAGTAGGGCAAGTGTAATACCAACAACTTCCAGAAACTAAGAAGTATTTTTCCTGAAGGTTTCAGGGTTTTTCCTCCTGTGTTTTCTTTTCCCTTGATGTCCAAAACAAGCAGCTCAACCCCAGAAGAAACTGTTGTTATTTTGGCAGGGAGAGGAGAAGATGTAATAAAAACTTGATGTAACTTGTGAAGGATTTATGTGATGATTAATTATATGATTACAGCATTAACTCAGTGCTTTGCTACCACTGGTCTCTGTTTTCTTCCCTTAGTCATTCTTTTATGATCTCTTTTAAGGCATGAGCATCCCAATTAAATTATTGGGTCACTGTCACTGCAATTCTGGCAGAGACTTTGATTTATATGATTTTTAAGCCCATGAATAGTTCTGGAGACCTACTTGTGTATATAAAATATACTGGGCCACATATTACCACCTCTAGTGCCTATATATCATTGATATCTGATTAACTGAATTAATCTTGATTAAACTTTACATCTGTCATGGAGATCTTTTTAAAGGCTTTTCTCTTCTCCTCTGTTTTCATGGTGAATGTACAGTCAAAGTATAAAAGTTACGAACTTCACTCGGTGGAAATTCCCTGTATGTGAGCACCAGTTCCTGTAAATAAGACAAAGACTCGCTTTGGGAGGGGGTTTTTCTCTGATTTTTGTGGGGTTCAAACAACAAAGGGCAGAGATCCTGCATTCGGAAAGTCTGTGATCACAACTTTGGGGTTTCTGAGGATGATCTTGGAGGGCAGCTCGGTAATTCAGTGTCTTAGGGGGAAACTCAGTAATTCAATGTCTTAGGGGGAAACTCAGTGATTCAATGTTTTAGGGGGTAACTCAGTAATTCAGTGTTTTAGGGGGTAACTCAGTAATTCAATGTCTTAGGGGGTAACTCAGTAATTCAATGTTTTAGAGGGTAACTCAGTGATTCAATGTTTTAGGGGGTAACTCAGTAATTCAGTGTTTTAGGGGGTAACTCAGTGATTCAATGTTTTAGGGGGTAACTCAGTAATTCAATGTTTTAGAGGGCAGCTCAGTAGCTCAACGTGGCTGCATTTAATGGGGGGAGAGGGTGTGAAAGTATTTCTGGAAACAAATATTTGGGAAGTGCCTGTTAAACTTTTGGAGAGTGATTTCAGTGTGACAAATCCTTAATGTCAAGTCCTTTTTAACCTTGGTTTTCAGTAGCACAAGCCCATGATTGATCTTCAAAATGATCCTTGAAGGCTGAAAGAAGCTGTAGCAAATCCTGATGAATTTTTCGTGGTGTTTACATGACCCCTCTGTCCTGGAGCTGCTGAGAGCTGCCAAGTGGTGTCCAGGGTGTGAACCAGGAGCTGTTAGAGCCAGACAGGGCAGGAGGGATTTGGGATGAGCTTTGGGATGAGTCACCCACGGCTGAGTCAGTGCTAAAAGCCATCGAACAAGAGTGGCCCGGCTTAGCTATTTTTAATATTTGCTTACTCACATTTACTGTACTAAGCTCTTTACAGGAAAGGTAGTTAAGAGCTGTAGTAAGCTCTTAAAGCCACTTTCCATGGCTCCTTTAATTGATTGGGAATGATGTCTTCAGTCCTGCCTTTTCTGAGCTTTTAAGGTCTGGGCGTAATTCTTGTGCTTGATGCTTCCAGAAGTGCTGTGGTGCGGTGCTCACAGGATTGCCTCTGGACCTGCAGGGATAAACTGGGCTTTAAAACCAGCAGCAGCAGCTTGGTAGTGCCTAGAAGTGGTTTTTGACCTCACCAGGTGGAATTTTGTCTCAAAAGGGCCGTGGTTTAATACATGAATGAAACATCCCAGGGTTTTAGCCACGATGGAATAAACAAATCCCACTGTGCACAATCCTTGGGGTGCTGCCCTGCTGCACAGCAGCGCCCTGAGGAGCTCTGATGGCCAGGAAGGTGCAGCCCTGGCTCTCTCCCTTCACAGGCAGAGCTGTTCTCCTCTTTCCAGTTGTTTCCAGCTGTGCCTGCAGCAGGAGGAAGCCGAGCAGGTTGCTTGGGGTGCTTTTGTGTCACCGAGTTCAGCGGTGGCTTCCTGTTTACTGCTGCTCAGGGAGGGCTTGGCCTGGGACCAGAGAAAGGTGCAAGAGTGGCTCGTGGATTCGCTGTGAGGCAGGGACTGCAGCCATGAGTTGGGAATTTTGCTCTGGAATCCGTGTGCTGGCTGGAAATCGCTTTCTTTTCGTGCCGCTGAAAACATTCCCTCAAATTCCTTGAGTTTTGTGTTGGCGCCGGAGCTGGGAAGGGTGAGTGGGGTCAGAGCTCTGCAGAGCAGAGGGTGGTGGGTTGGATGGGGATAAACTGGCTCTGCTGGAGCTGTGGGAGCTGAGATAAGTGCTGTTATCAGCCTCGTGGGAGAAAGGCTGCCCCGTGCCTCGTGCAGCTGAGATCCTGGGAGAGCAAAGCCCAAAGATCCTTCCCAGCAGCAGGGAAAGGGTCCTGCATCCAAAGCTGCTCTTGAGAGAGGGAGGCAGAGCTGCAGCTGGCAAATGTCTGCTGCTTTGGGCTTCTGAAATAAAATCATAACTGCACTGAAAAGTTAACTGGACATAAACTTTTATGAAACTGCTCTTGGCCAAAGCAAGAAATTGAGCTACTGTCAGTTTTCATAATACATAGGCAGTGCTGGGAATGCAGATAGGCTCCTGGGAAGGTAGAAATTCACATTCCTCTCATAATTTTTGACTTTGAAATCTGAAATATAAAGTACATATTTAAAGCTGGGGTTTTTTCTGCTTTCATAAGTCTCACAGGACGATGATTCTGCAGTGAAAGACCCCTGGAGTTAGCAGGCAGCCGCAGCAGCAATGGCACAACCAAGTGTTTTCTAAAAGGAGAGAAATGAGTGAATTGTAAATAAACAGGAGATGATTCAGCCCTACCAGAACTGTGCAGAAGAGTTAGGTTGGGTTGTTAACCTGGCAGAGGTGTGAGGCTTTCCAGGGCAGGGAACTTGGTGGTGCCAGGCTGGAGCTGTTGTTGGGGTGAGATCTGTGCCAGCTGTGAGGTGTAGCAGAGTCTCTCTGGGGATGGATGGGTGCAGAGACAGCTTTGGGAATTCTGGGACCAAACCATCAGTGACAGGAGAATTGTGCAAGCTGCAGGACAAATTTTCAAGTCCATAACCCAGCAGGGCTCCCTAAGGAAAGGAGAACAAAGTCCCGCTGCTCATCGCTGTACACCGAAGCCACTGACGTGTCTCACCACCTTTGCACCACTGTTGACACAGCTCTCAGAGGCAAACACGTAAAATTTACTCCTATTTAGCCATTTAGTTAAAAATAGTGGGTGTATTTGTCCACGAGATTGAATGAATTGAGGGTAAATATTTGGTTTGCTTGCTGGGGTGACACTGGGCTGCAGCTCGTGGTTGACAGGAGGCTCACCCCAGCAAACTCTTCATTGTAGCAGCTCCTCCAGAGCATTCACAGTTAAATTGGCCAGTGAAAATTCGTGGCTGAAAATGATTGGCAGAACTCTGGGTGGTTGAAAGAACCCTTTAATGGTGTGTGGGGCGTCTGGAAGCGCTGTTTGTTCGGGGGTGGTGCTGGAGGACAGGACTGGATTTACAGGTTCCTTCTGCTGCTGGTGGCAGAGCCTGCCCTGCTCCAACACCGAATTGTCCTGGCTGTCTCAGGAGATAAAACTGATACCAGACAAATAACAGGGTGTTCCTCTGTTTGAGGCAGAAAGCTGCTGTTAGATAAGACTTTAACTGCTGCAGCTGGCTGTTCCAGCTCTGAAGGAGAATCCCTAGGAAACCTTGGGAAACGTGTCCTTGGTGTCCCAGAGGAGCCAGAGCTCAGGCTCTGCTTTTGGCCACCGACTGGAGGCTCAAAGATCCTGGGTTTTGGCAGAGCTCGAGTTGTTTGCTGAGACAACTTTCTGAAGGCTTCGTTTGGCTCTCACTGATTGGCTTCTTCTGTTTCAAGTGGCTTCTGCCAGTTTGCTTGTGTTTGATTTTTGGGAAGAAAAGAGCCTTCAGCTGGGAGAAATTATAAGGGTTTTTTTCCTAATCTTTGTTGCAGTTGGGATCAGAGAAAAGCAATTGAGGGTGAGATCTGAACCGTGTCATTTCTTTGTCATCTTTACAGGTGGTATTTAGGGCTTAGCTCCTCTTTTTGAAGGTGGGAATGCAAGGATTCATTAAAGCCTGAAAATACAAAAGTAATTGCAAGCAAACCAAAGCGTGTCCTGGGGGAGAGTTCACTCATCCAGATGTGAATCTGCAGTTTAAAGAGATGACTTGAGAGGCAGATGTAAGATCCCTTCTCAGTCAGAGGACTTGGAAACCTCATTTGGGTTCAGACAAGTCCATTAAGTGTCCCAGTTCCTTCCTCTGACTAAGAGGGATAAATGTCTTTGCAGCCAGCCAGGAGTACAGGTGTTCTCTGGTGATTAGTCAATAATGAAAAGTAATTGCTCTGTGCTTATCCCAACAGATGGGCAATAAATACCTGTATTTCCCACTGGTATTAAAAATTAGGTCTCAGTGCCATTTGATTCTTCCTTGGGTTGTCCATTTTTTGCCACCAAGTGCTTGAGCTGCTCACTCTGAGCCCACTTTTCTGAACTGAAAACATTTTTTTCTGTGCACACTAAAGCACTGTAGCCCAGTAACTCCACGTGGGAATTTTTTGGGTTGGAAAAGTCCATACTGTCCACTTTCCATTGAGCCTGACAAGATCTTGTGCACCTTTGTGACTAAATATATTTGGGGGCTACCAGGGTTTTAACTTAATAAAAGAGGAGCAGAGAGCACAGAGAGGGGTGAGAGGCTTTGAACATCAAATTGCTCTTGATGTCAGTAGTAAATCCCAAGTTCATTAAGGAATTCTGTGGCTTTCAGCTCTGTTATAGCAGAATGTTTCTTGGTTAGGGGATATTTTTGTTGGTGGTTTGCTCTTAACAGAAGGGTGAACAAAACCGGCCAAGTTTTGTTTGCTTTTGTTTGGGCCTCGTTTTTAAAGGGCGAGCCCTTAAAAGTGAACTTCGGCAATATCTTCTCACCACATTAAAAAAAATGATAAAAAAACCCCCCAAAAAACAAAAAAAGAAAAAGGCAAACCATCAAAAAAGTGTTACCAAAGTGCAAAGCCACTGCAGGAAGCGCATGACTGCCAGCAGCCAGCTCTGGGGTTCAGGTGCTCTGCCTTATTCAGAGATGCTGACCCCATAGTGAGAACCTCTTTAGGGCCTTTGGAAGGATCTAAATGGCAACAGCTTGGTGACATTTATTTTGAAACCAGGTTGAGTGCAAGATGCTGCTGTTTCAGTTGGTTCTGCTGAGGGCAAGTTGGGGTTGGTCCTTGTCCTCAGGAATTCCTGCTCCCTGGGAGGAGCTGGGATTCCCTCACGGCTTCTGGGCAGCTCAGCCCCAGTGCAGGATGGTGCTGGACCAAAGGAATTTCGCTGCTGCAAAACCTCCCCTGTCGCTCGTTCCTTCTCTGGCCTCCATGTGTGTGGGGGCTGATGGTGGCAGGGCTGGCAGTGAGATGATCTTGGGTTCCTCCCCACCCCAAATCTGTGTTTTTATGGCGGGGTGAGGAGTTTTGCTCGTAGCTGTGCTGCCCAGCGAAGAAGGGCTGGAGAGAACGGGGCCAAGAGCCTCCATTTCGTGATAAGATGTGAAAACGAAAAAGGTCAAGAGGAACATCTGGAGCTGCTCCTCAGGAAGTGGCTGCAGGGCCGAGCAGGAGGGAGGTGACCGCGCGTGGTTTGTGAGCCGGGAGCCAGCGGGGCCTTTGCAGCAGCTCTGTGGTCACCCAGTGCCAGCCCCTCTGCTTGTTTCACACACTCAAACTAGAAAGCAAAGCCTGTGAGGAGTCCACCCCCTCAGGCTGGTGGGGTTTGGAGGAGCTGCTTCCAGCTCTCCCTCTCTGTTAGGGGTGTGGGAGAGCTGGGCACTGATTTCCTGGGTAGGTGAGCGACTCATTTGATTTCTCCTCTACTCATTTGCGGAAAGGACACGTCGAGAATGTTTCTTGACTTTGCTAGACCTCAGCTGGTTGCTTGTTTTGGTTTGTTTCTTACTAAAGATCTGAGGCGCCGTCGGAAATCCGGCTGCTGCCGTCATAAATCCGTGCTCGCTTTTTCCTTCCAAGCCGCTGAAATGTGGGATCCTCTTGCTGAGGAGCACCAGAGGGTCGTGGAGGTGGTTGTGGGGCTTGTTTTGCAGCACAGGGGGTACAAACAGCTCCCTTGGAATTATGTAAGGAATTGTCCAGCAGAACAGTGTGGAATAAGGGCCAGGACGGCACATCTGGGCCCTGGGGATCATCCCTTCTCCACATGCACAGCCTCTGGAGCAAATGAATTCTGTTAAGTGAATAAGGTGAGGTGGGATGGATTCTGGCTTATAAAAGTTGGCTTTTAGGAGAACTTGGAGCTCTGAGAGCCTGTAGGTGCATAACAAGTCCCCAGAGGTTTCTTCATTAATCATTTCAGCGTGGTGGCATCTCTGTGATTTTAAGGCTCAGGAGAACAGGATGAAGTGACCTCTCTCTTGCTCCTACCTGGTTAAAGAGGGGAGTAACTCTGCAGTTACAGACCTTCATGTGGAAGGTGTGAACATGAAACTCCTCCCTGCTGGTGGCTTTTCCTGCTTGGGAAAGCTGCTGGAGTTCCCCAGCACTGCACTGGCCTGGTGGCTGCTCCGGCCACGTCCACACAGGGTCAGTTGTGTGGTGATGTCAGTTGTGTGATGATGTTGTCCCTCTCTGGTCCCCCAGTCAGCAGAGAAATGTCACGTGTTGGGGTGGATTTTCTTCCATTCCCCATTCTTTTCCACCGCTGCCATTCTGATGGATCCGTGCCATGACCGCGGAGCGTTCTCCTCTCTCGGGAAAGGCAGAGCCATTCCCTGGGTCCAGCTCCTCCTCGCAGCCCTGAGGCTGTGCAGGGCTGAAGCTCTGGAGCTGTTGCTGTGTGTGACCCCTGCTGACTCTCTGTGCCTCATTCCCATTAAATTCACTCCCGTGGAAGTTTTATCTGGAGCACGTCCGTAGCCCTGCCGCATCCCGCCCCGGTGACCTGCCGAGGGTCACTGCCCTGTCAGCCCAGCAGGAACGAGCTCTGCTCAGCCCTTGACACTTTCTCTCGTGAGAAACCCCGGAGGTGTTTGCCACGATGAATGATTTCCCTGGAAGTTGTCCCACACGGCTGAAGTGTTCCTCAGGAAACCCCTGGAATCGGCACGGTGCCACCGGGAAGAGGCCGCGCTTCCTGGAGCTCTGCTCCGCTGCTGGGAAGGTGGCGTGGCTCTTTTCCAGAGACATCCCCATCCCCATCCCCATCCCCATCCCCATCCCCATCCCCATCCCCATCCCCATCCCCATCCCGCGGATGAGACCGGATAACATCAAGGAAGGAAAAGGATCATTAAGGCCGTGTCCCTGGCAGGAATAAAAACAAATTGTCTGTGTAAATCACCCTAAAACTGGAATGCCCCTTCAGCCCTGCTAGCATCAGACTGGGCATTAAAGCTGGTTTTTAGATAGGCTTGTGAGGAAAAACTAATTACAGAAAAATCAGGTCATTGTTGGAAGGTTTCCGTGATGGCTTCTTGAGGCTTGAGACCTTTGCCTCCAAGGAAATTGATGTTGTTTTAGAGGAGAAGTGCTTGGTGTTGAAATAAGTTGCAAACTTCAAGAATTGTGTCATTTAAAGTTGG
This sequence comes from Aleadryas rufinucha, assembly GCA_013397815.1. NCBI lineage: Eukaryota > Metazoa > Chordata > Aves > Passeriformes > Aleadryas > Aleadryas rufinucha. The sequence goes on from VZTH01012695.1 coordinate 33,654, forward strand.
TTTTATACCAGAAATTGGGGATGAAAGAGAATTAAGCTATAAAATCTTAGTTGAAGATGCCCCTGGCTCGCTGCAGAGGGGTTGTGCCCTTTAAAGGTCGCTTCCAACCCAAACCATCCCATGAAAAATTGGTCATTACAGAAGCCCAGTCTGTATCCAAAGGAAAATCAGGCTGGAAAGAGCAGGTGATGCAGAAAAAAAAGTGATTTTGTGTTTGTGTGTGTGCTCCTGCACGTGCCCCAGCCATTAGGGGCAGAAAATAAAGGTGGCAAATGAACACCCAGCTCTCTGAGAGGGCTGAGGAACTTCTTCCCACTTTGGTGACACGTCATGAAATTCAGAGAAGGGGCTGAAACTGCCTTGGAAAGGCTCAGGAGACGAGCAGGGGCAGTTCTGAGGGTGCAGCAGAGGATGGAGGGGGTTTGTGAAGCTCTTGGAAAGGCTCAGGAAACGAGCAGGGGCAGTTCTCAGGGTGCAGCAGAGGATGGAGGGCCTTTGTGAAGCTCTGAGTAGGCACAAAGCACTCAGAGAACACACCAGGAGTGTGTTCTCTGAGTGCTGGAGAGCTAAAGAGAGCTAAAAATGGAAATATTTCATATCTGCTCATATTAGCATGCTGCTAATGAACATGGCTGGTTTTCAGTTCTTGAGGACTTTGCTGCACAGGAACCACTTTTGGTGAAAATTTCCATTCTCTGCCCTCTCTGCCCTGTTTCAAAACACGATTTTTTCAGCGTGGATCAGTCATGTCACAGCCTGGATTCCACAGAAAAACCCGAGGGGAATTAGTGATTCTGGTTTGGGGTAAACAGTGTATGATGAGCTCACTCTGAATAAAAGCACCAAATAAACACAAGAATGAATAATTAAAACAAATAAAATGTACATTTGGTAAGAGAATCCTGAGGAAAACAAACAGCATGTGCTCATATATTTGAATTTTCAGTGAGTCTCTAAGAGAGGATTAAATGCATGGCCAGGCTGGGAAAAGTTTCTTGAGGAGTGTGGTGAAAAAATAATAATAATTACAGAGAGCTTTTGGGCTGAGATTAAAGTATAAATACTGCAAAAGTGACCTGATGCTTAAGGAAAATTAAAGGAAAATTATCTGTTCCTGTATTGGCATAAGCAATCATAAACATCCCCAGGAAACCAGAAACTAAATGGGCTGAGAGGGCAGAAAAGAGGAAGAAATTGCAAATGGTGCTTCAGAGTGAGTTTTGGGTTGGTCAGATTCTATCTGGGAGTTTCCTGTACTGATATTTTAGGGACTTTTGCTGAAAAGGTTCTGAGATGGACCTTCCATCTTTGCTTTTGGCTTGCAGGGTCCTGGTTTGTGGTGGAAGGGTGGTGGTGGTGGTGGAGCAGCATCCTTCTGGTTCGAGGAAGACTTGCAGATAGTTCCAAAAAGATTTAATTTCTGTGTCTGCCTGTTCTCAGTGTTTGAGGCATGCACAGGTTTAAAGGGGTTATTTAATAAATAGTGGTGTATGTTTGGTTTTTTCCTTAAAAATGCTGGAGCTGCTGGGCTTCAAATGTAGCAAATCCTAGGCAGGAACTTGAGATTTTACCAAATGTTACTCTCTCCCAAATATCTCAATAATTTAATAGCCAAACTGATTTTGAACAACCCACCTTTAGACTTCCCTCCCTCTATTTCATAACTTTGCCTCTTCCTGATACCAGAAGTTTAAGGGGGCTCTGTGTGTGAGGAAACAAAAATACCTTCCCTGGGCTCTTGATGTGCTCTTTGACATCACCCAGAGAAATCAGATGTGAGTTTTGGCAGCTGTGGCTTCGTGGCTTGGTGTTTGTGCCCCAAATCTCTAAATTTTGTGGTGGACCCTTGAGTGGAGGATGAACCATCACCTCCCTCTGCTGGTGCTGCCCCAGGCTGGGGGTTTGCTGCCAGTCAGGCACTGGAAATACAGATTTTTTAAGGAGGTGGCAGAAATCACAAAATCCTGGAATATCCTGAGCTGGAAGAACCCTCAAGGATCGTGGATCCAGCTCCTGGCCCTGCACAGACACCCCAAAATCCCACCCTGGGCATCCCTGGGAGTGGTGCCCAAACGCTGCCGGAGCTCTGGGGTTGTGCCCATTCCCTGGGGAGCCTGGGCAGGGCCCCACATGTCTTATCCAGAAGGATCCAGGGAGAAACAGCCTGGAGAAAGGAGAAAATCCTTTGGATTTTACTGAAATCCCAAAGGATTCCATCACCTGGCTCCCCTTGTCCAGCCAGGTGCTTGTGGGTGTGGGTCAGGATTTTAAACAACCAGCAAAAGCCTTTGCTTGGGGAAGGGGGGCCTCAAGAAGAGCCATCCTGAATTCCCAAAAATACCTTGGAGAGTGCATCACAAAGGGCTGTTTCCACTGGGAGAAACAGAAATGGAGTGAAATTAAATTAAAAGATGCCTGAAAAAAAGCAAGTGCTGTCCTGTCAGTGAGCAGGGACCGAGCACGTCCCTGTCACCCTGGGACGTGTCCCCTGGAGCAGGGAGGAGACCAGAAAACACACAAATAACAATTCTCCACTGAGGCTCTGAGAGATTCTCAGTGGCCAAGGATAAAAATGCCCTTCCCATTTCAGAGATGAAGCATTTGAGTGGGTGGGTCTGGTGAGGGATGCTCGGACAGAGCAGGAATTTGTCTCGGCCCAAGGAGACTTTTTGGAAGAGGAGGATGCATTTTTAAAACGTGAATCCCTGACAATGAGCACGGGAATGTCTGGAAAACCCATTAGGAAATAATAAACCAGAGATTGGATGTTGGTTTGTTGGGTTCATCCCCAGAAGGTTTTGTAAATGAAGCAGCACTTAAGGGTTTTTAGGATTCGGGAAATTGCCGTGACTAAAACCAAGAGCAGGAGCTTGTTGGAAAACAAGAAGTTTGATTTATGGATCTGTAAAAAGCAGTGGTTTCACATTCCCCCTCACATTTTAAAACATCTGGACAATCTTTTCAACATCAGGCCCACACAGACATTGAAATACACTGAGCTTCAGTTATATGTCATTTAAAAGGGGGTGGTTTTAATGAGATCCAAGGTCATATTTTTCACCTTTTGCATTTCAGTTTTATGGTGCTGTGCAGAAATAATCCCTGGCTTGTCTGCATATCCCAAAAATCACCCTCTCAATGACTTCTCCCCCATATTGCTGCCAAGGGAATGTGTCTGGAAACTCAGATTTAGCATTCAAGTGGCAGGGATAGAAGGAACATGGAATTTAATTGGGAATGTGTGCCAGGCTCTTCCATAGAATTCTTTTTCTGGGATAGTATCACGTTTGCTGGGCTCTTCCCAAGCACGAGGGGAGTTGTGTGGCACTGTCTGACTTTTCCCAGACTAAGCCTGAGGCTTTTAAAGCAATCTTTGCTGCAGTCTGCTGGGTCAGATTAAGGCCTCACGCTGGTGAAGCAGAAATAATAAACACAAATTTGGTTTAAACACGTTTTGGCAGAGATGGGGGAGAGGAGGGGGAAAGGAGGGATGGAGGCTGGAAGTGGAGGAATCAGATGAGTGATGGGTGAGGTTTCCCAAACCAGGTTTAGTTTAGACACGTTTTAAATGATAATCTGGGAGGGGAAGAAACAACAGAGAGCAGGGAAGGGTTGGAATTAATACCTAATGAAAAATGTGAGGAATGGAGGCATGAAGAATTGGAATTAATATCTAATGAAAAAAGTGAGGAATGGAGGCATGAAGAATTGGAATTAATATCTAATGAAAAAAGTGAGGAATGGAGCCATGAAGGAGGTAAAGCACAGAGGAAAATGTTCCTGTGGTGTCACAGCTGAGGCTTGGGATGAGAACAAACCCACACTGAATAGGGGGAAAATGCAGGGAATAACCAAAGGTTTCCCTGTGATCTTTGGGTGCATCTCAGGCAGTGCCCCCAAAGTGTCAGGAGAGATCAGTGGATGTGCCCAAACCCCTGGGTGGTTCCTGGGACTGGCTGAGAGCAGATCCAGATCTGTTACAACAAAGGTTCCCTGGGATTGCAGGTGGAATTCCATCAGCCTGACCATTTCATTTGTGTCTCAGACTGTGCAAAGCCATTCCTGACAATGTCTGTTTTCCCTTTTTTTTCAGTCAGAGTGAAGCTTCTCCTGGGGAGAGTGAAGACAATCCATTTCAGCTGTGTAGGGGATCCCACAGGCACATAAATGCAGGTGTGTTGGCTTTGGGGGTTTATTTTTTATTTGTTTTGTGGTGGGAGGATTAATTTCGTAAACTCTAAAATTGGTGGTTTGGGCTTTTGTTGTTGATTGAGCTAAAGCTTAGAAAAACATGGAGCAAAGAACCCAAACAACTCAGATAACTTTCTGCTCTTTCTGTTTAAGCACTGGGTATAAAATGCAATTTTCTTTTGAGTCAGAGCTGCCCTGTTGTGCATCCTTGGCAATCTAAAAGCTCTTGCATTAAACCCACTCAGTGCTACTCTTTCCTCCTGGAGAGAGTGAGAAGTTGTAATAAAAAATAAATGCCAATAAATCTTATCAAAGACACCATGACTCATAGAGCATCAGGAGCTTCAAACACAAAGGGTGAGAGGGGAGAAAACAATGAGGAATATTTTGCTGTTAAGGGGTTGTAAAAATAGAAGCTGACTTTTTAAAAAAGGAAACATAAAATGAGCTGTTTAAATCACTCAGTCTCAAGTGTTGTTTTCCAGCCTATGAAGTGCTGAAGGATGTGGAAGTTGTTTGTGCTTTACAGTGAGAAGAGAAACCTTTCAGAAAAGCTGTGGGGCCACCAGAAGAGAAGGGAATGATTTGCAGCAGAGTTCCCAGGACCAGAATAATCACTGACATTTCTTTTTTTCCCTTTTTCCTCTCGTTGGTTTTGAAGAATCCACTTCCCCACCTGAGGGTTTGGAGAGTTGTGGTGCCTGGCCCCCTGATGCCAGCAGTGATGGATTTGTGTTCTGGTGACGATTCCAACTCCCCCTCACGTTTCCCTTTGCTCTTTTCCCTCCTCTCCCAGTATCTCAACGTGAAAGAAGATTGCAAAGCCATGGCTTTCTGTGCAAAAATGAGGAGCACCAAGAAAAACGAGCTCAACCTGGAAGCTCAGCACCAGGGGCTGGAAATCCTCTTCTACCTGCAGGACAAAGCCCCCATTTGTTACTCCAGCGGCGAGTTCACCTCGGAGGAGCTGTGCATCGAGGCTGCCCAGAGGTGTTGTGAGTATTTGGGTTTATTTATTCACTTCAGCACCCAGAGTGAGGCATCCTCTGTGTGTCAGCCACAGCCAGAGGCACCCTGTGCCAGCAAACCCCCACCAAGCTGCTTTCACCCCGTGTGCATCCCTCACATCTGTCCTGTGCTGTTCCCTCTGGGCTGGGGCTCAGCAAAATGCCTGGGATTCCACAGGGAAAAGTGGATTTGAGCTCTGTTGGATCTCAAAAGCCAGTGTGCTTTTGTATTTACAGCCCTTTCCTGTTCCCCATGGAGCCCCAAATGTTACCCAGCTGCTGTGGGGGTGTGAGCAGGTGAACAGGGCAGGAATTTTCCTGCACATCTCAGATGTTTTCCTTGCCCACATCACCTGGATTCCTGTAATAGCCCTCAGCTCCTTTGCCTCATTGCTCCTCTTCCATGGGAATGGGTGAAATGATGGGAATCTGCAGGACAAACCTCATCAAATGAGTGCTGATGTTGTTTTTTAAGAGATTTAAGCCAAGTGAGGGGTATTTAACACTCCCCTATTTATGTTGGTGTGCAGGAGCTGCTTTTTAGGGCTGTGATCCCACAGATGGTGCAGCTGCTCCCAGCACTGAAACCAGGAATTCCAACAGGAGACCTGTGAACACAGCACAGCCTGGCTTAACCTGGGATGGAGTAAATGCAAAGTTAAAGCAGATCAGCCCATTCACAGCAAAGTCTGTTCTTAGCTGCAAACCCCTCTGGGGAATGACCAAAACACGTTATGCTTTCTTCTTGTTTGCTAAAATCTCCTCTTTCACCTCTAGGGGTTCAATTTATTAATAAAATAAAGCTGAGAACAAAGTGGTGGGTTTGGTAAAACTCCCATTTCTGTGACCTGGACAAAATGAAGGTTTTAAATAATTTCCTTCAAGCTCAGACCTTTGGCAAAATCCAGATCTGAGAATCACTTGAACACCAGAAGTATCTGTTGAGTACACCCCAAACCCAAGGGGTTCAAGCAAGGTGACAGCTCCACCTCACCCTTCCGTTCCTGATGTTTGTTTTAAGCTAATCCCAGTATCAGTTTCTCTTCATGATCCAATATTTGCTGGGTGCATTTGTGTTTTGGGGTGTGGATTTGCCCTGGAGCCCTGTGTGATTCATCCACTTGTGTGTTTTTGTGCCAGCTGTGTCCCCTCTGTGCCACAACCTCTTTGCCCTGTATGATGAGAACAAAAAGCTCTGGTATGCACCAAACCAGGTCTTCAAGGTAGAGGAAAAATCATCCTTCAGGCTGCATTATCGCATGAGGTAAGAGAGAACACCTGGAAAATGATGTTTCTCCTTCTTCCTGAGCTCCCTGAAGAAGCAGGGAAACAAAACCAAAAGCAGCAGCTCGCTTTGCACAGCTCAGAGGGGGAGATGAGCAGCAGGAGCTTCAAATATCTCCTGATTTCTTTGCATCTTTGGGATTTAACCTTGGAAAAAAAGGCCCAGAAGGTGAAAAACCACAAGGAGTTGATGCCACAAAGCTGGGAGTGAGCAAGGTCAAAGTTAATTGGAAATTTGGCTCCAAACTGTTGGGTTTTGTGGCAGTGTTTTTATTATGGATGAATTCCCATTTGGAGTGTTCCAATTCCCATTTGCAATGTTCCAATTCCCATTGAAGTGTTTTAATGAATTAAGATTAACTTGGAAGGAAAAAGCACCAGGCTCCTGCTTTTGGAATTCTCCAAGACTGCAAGGGATCTGTGGGACTGGGCTTGGGGAAAAGCTTGGAAAAATAAACCCAGGAGCCAGGAAATTCCCAGGATCTTTGGCTCAGAGGTACCCCCAGGTGGAATCCTGGAAATTCAGCACAGGGATTGCTGGGATTTGGGGCTGAGAGGCTGCTCCAGCCTCATCCAGTGGGAATGAAGGCAGGAATTCTGACAGCTGCTGAGGAAGTTTTAATCCTTTTAGGATTTGATAAAAGTCTAATTCTGCACATTTCACTTCTATTTTTAATTACTGTTTTTATTCTGACTCTTCTTGTATCAATATGAGCTTTGAGTGCCCAATACAGGAGAAAAATATATGAAATAAACTTTGCTTGCAGGAATAATTAATCCAGAAACTTTGGGAAACCCACAGATTTATTGATTCTTCAGGGGACAACTGTCAGAAAATAACCTTGTAAATAATTTTCCCCCACACTGAGTCGCTTTGGGGTGCAGGGAGATGCAAAGAGAGGGCTCTGCAGTGGGATTTTTGAGCTGGAGGTGTTTCCACTTGGATTCCAGACTGGAATTGTTATTGTTGGATCAGCTGCTGCAAGGAAAAAGGACTGAACTTTGCTTTTCAAGCAATGATAATTGCTATTTTTGGAGGAGGAAGAGGATGCTGTAGTATTTTCTTTTTTTCTTTAATTAGTGTTATTAATTAACCCTGGCTGATCTCAGATTTACCCAGCTGTGATGAGGTTGGGCAGATAAACACCACAAAATAATTGAGGGACCCTAAAAGGTTTTTACAGAGCTTTGAGTGCCCCTTTCTTGCTCTGAGATCAGCCACAGTAACAACAAAATAATAATTGAATAATAAATATTCCCTGAATAATGAAAATTCCTGGTGTAATGTGAACCTGGGCAATTTCCCCTGAGCCTGAAATTCTTTGTTTTCCTCAGTAAAAGAAGGTGATGTTTAAATTGTAGTTGTGGGGATTTAATCCTTTTAATTCTTAAGAGGTTTTAATGAATTAAGAACTTTTAAATTTAATTATTTTTTTTAATAATTAACTTTTAAATTTAATTCATTAAGAGCTTTTAATTCTTAAACCCCAGTTTTTTGCTGTGTTTGGTGTTTGTGTTCCTGCTCTGGGTGAATGTTGGGAGGCACCTTCCTTAAAATTGCCTGAACAGCTCCCTCTTAAAAATAATCTTTGGCTGTTCTTAACCCAGAAAGGTGATTTAAGTTAATTAATGACTCCAATTCTTCTGTTCTTTCCTGAAAATAATGAGGAACAAAATTAATTTGTGCTGATCTTTGTTTTCTGGATTTTTCCTGTTGTGGAATGAAGCTGTGGAAGAGCCCCTGCTGTCCAGAATTAAAAGTTCTGCTGCTTTATTTTATTTTTTTTCCAGCTTTGGGATTTGAAGTTTGGCAGGGAAATCTCTTTTGTCCCTTGTGCTCCACGAATGAAAACTGGCAAAGTTTGGGGCAAAAATACGGATTTTAAATAATTCCATATGCATTTCAGAAAGAGTTAAGCCCTAAAATCCAAAGATTCCCGTTTTCCCAGGAATACATTGGTGTCCTGGTGGTGTTTTCCTTGATTTCATTTATTTCATTTATTCCATTTATTTCATCTATTTATTCTGTTGTGGATTTTGGCTTGGGCATCTCAACTGAGAGCAGGGAGTGCTGCAAAATTGGGAGCAAAAGGGTTGGGAAACTGCTCCCTAAATGAATTTTGTTTGTTCTGAACTCTGCCAGAGGCAGAATTCCTCTGCAAAAAGGAGAATGGTCTGGTCTTTTCTAATAGAGCAGTGGATTAACTGCATGTGATAATTCAGAAATGAAATAATTTGTATTTTTGATTACATCGAGAGGTTTTAGTCCTGTCCTTTTGAAATTCTGCCTCTAAAATGAATGGTGTGACTGGGTTGAAATGGTTTTAGGGGTTTGACTTTTCTCCCAGTGCTGAAAGCTTTTTGTTTTCTGTGTGACCTCCTCCTCCTCCTCCTCCTCCTC
>VZTH01012697.1:0-49623 GCA_013397815.1 Aleadryas rufinucha
TGTTGGGCCAGCCTGGCCAGTGTTGGACACAAGGGAGAATTATGCAGGGAGTATATATTTTATTTCTGTGATATTCAAACTTTAGTCCATGCTTGGCCCTGGACACTGAACTAAGTGCTCTAATTAATATAAATAAGAAAAGTCGATTTTGAATCATAGAATCATGCAATTTTTACAGCTGAAAAAGGTCTCTAAGATTATCAAGTCCAACCATTGACCTAGGAACACTGTGCTCACCACTAAACCATATCTGCAAGTGGCACAATAACAAGTCTTTTGAACACATCTGGGGTGGTGATTCCCCCACATTTAATTTATTATGTCCCAGACTTCTGTACCTCAAAATGATTTAGTTCTACAAAATACAGGTTTTAAAAGAAGTGCTCTAATTTTAGTATATGATTTCACAACTATGGCTTTCATTGAAATGACTGGAAATCTTCAATAAATTTTCCAGAAATTAATATTTGAGAGAACTCTTCACTAGGCATATTTTATTCTGTATTTTATTATATTGTGGTCTATTTAAATACCAAAAGTGGTTCCTCTTAATAATCTGGTATTTTATTAGTGATCTGTGCTACATATTTCAACAGTTAGATTTAACAGGAAAAAGGAAAATTGTGAATTAAATATTTACTTCCATTGTCTATTAGTATTGTCTTTTATAGGTCTTGAAAACATGCTAAGGTTCTTTGATCTGAAACATTAGAATCTTATATTTCAATAAATTAAACAGATTAAAAACTTAAAATGGCAGGAGTATGAAGAAAAAAGTTATATAATATTTTATATGTGTACCTATGTACAGCATAGATATTTCTCTTTCTGAATTCTTATGCTCTTTTTATTTTAAGCTTTCAATACTGAAGTATATTTACCATCTCCCCATGTGTCTCTGTGGAGCACCTACCTCACTACGACTTGACCATGGTGATCAAAATCAGTGTCTAGGCACTTTTCCTTCATAAATATTAAATAAATGTATGCACACACAGTCATGTCTCAGTGATGGCACAGAAGAAGACAATACAAAATCACATTCTCCTTCCTTTGTTGCTAATCTGATTAATATGAACCCTCCTTCTTCATCAATCCTGCGCACTACTGTGGCACAGGAATGCTTAAACTTTAAGGTAAATATTTACATTATCCTTTCAAAAGGAAGGAGACTGTATCAACCACATCGCTACATACAGAGCTTTGAAGTATTCCCTGCAGACCTTGAAAATGTAGTGCATACTCTCAGGCTTCATGACAAAATAAACGTTGGCTGGAACCCAAGTTTAACTAATTTAGGCACCTTACTTAGCAACTATATTGATGGTCATTTCATCTCATTTTTGCCATCTAAAAGTTACATAGTATTCTCACCTGGAGTTCTCATACTTTCAGTGCAGACAGAAGGATAACCTTGAGAAGGCTAATTATTTTCCCTATCTTACATTTCCATCAGTATTGGATGAATTTGGTTATGTAGGACTGTGATCATGGCCTTTCATATGTAAAATTATTTTAATTTCTAAAGCCTAAATCTTTGTTTCTCTTACACAGCACCTCAAGTAGCCTCTGACTCCTGTTCTTACAGTGGTATCAAGAAAGAAGAGGAAATGTTAGACACTGTACAGTCATATAGCAAGAGGTGGTACTGACAGAGCTCGCATTTCAAACAGGCAACACCAAAAAAAGTGCAGAAAGAGATACCTCTGTTAGCTGAGTATGGCAAGGTGCAAAATTCAGAGAAGGGCAACAAGAAAGATGAAAGTTACAGAACAGATTTGATACACAGGATGACTACATGAAAAAGGTAATTTCAATCTGGGAAAGACTTATCTAAGGGCAAATACTTGGATTCTGAGTAGCAAGGATAGATGAATGTGGCATAATTGCTTTCAAAATGAAACAGGGTAATTTTATGAAAGAAAATACTCTGAAGCAATAGTAAATACAAAGACAATAAACATAACAGAATCAGGTGAGTTGTAAGGGAGCTTCAAGGAACATCGAGTCCAACTCCTGACCCTTCACAGGATAGGCCCAAGAGTCACACCGTGTGCCTGAGAGTGTTGTTCAAATGCTTCTTGTACTCCATCAGGCTTGGTGCTGTGACAGCTCCCCTGGGGAACCTGTTCCAGTGCCCAACCATCCTCTGGGTGAACCTTTTTCACCCAGATAAAATATCCAAACTAAACCTCCCCTGACACAGCTTCAGGCCATTCCTGCAGGTCCTGTCACTGGTCACCACGGAGAAGAGATCGGTGCCTGCCCCTCCTCTTCCCCTCACAAGAAGTTGTAACTGCAATGAGGTCTCCCCTCAGTCTCCTCTTCTCCAGGCTGAGTAGACCAAGTGACCTCAGCTGCTCTCTAATAGTTCAATCTTCCTTATATTGCAGTGCCGAACACTGCACACAGGACTCAAGTTCAGAGCAGAGCAGGACAATCCCTTCCCTTTCCTAGCTGGTTCTGCTGTGCCTGATGCCCTCCAGGACAGGGTTGGCCCTTCTGGCTTCAGGGCACTGCTGACTCACATTGAACTTGCCATTGACCAGGATCCCCAGGCCCCTTTCCACAGCACTGCTTTCCAGCATCTCATACCCCAGTACACCCAGGGTTGCCCCATCCCAGGTGCAGAATCTGGCACTTCCCCTTATTGAACTTCATACAGCTGTTGATTGACCAGCCCTCTAAATTGTCAGGGTCTCCCCACAGGCTTGAAAAACTCCAGAAATTCGCTTTGCAAATGGTTTATGCTGGGAGACTGTTTGAGGTAAATATACTTGGTTCTTGCTAGCTGTCTCAGAAGGGCCACCCTTAGACACAGGTTTCTCTGCTCAAGCATGCTCTGAGTACTCACATGTTCTTCTTCCCTAACCTGCATATATCCAGAGGGATGTATGACACTGACAACCTGGGGAAAAAAAGGAGCACAAAGGGATCTGCAATTCCACACAACCTCAAATTACAAATTAATATCAACTATTCATAATAATTAAATGATTTCCCAGCCTGAAAATCAAATATAAACCAACTTGGGCATGAATTACAAGATCAGTCATCCTGATCTGAACATGCACCCTCAGTCAGTTCCCAGACAACACTGAAGTGTTGATATGCTGGAGGGTAGGAAGACTCTACAGAGAGATTTGGATGAGCTGGATTGGTGGGCTGAGGCCAATGGTATGAGGTTCAACAAGGTGAAACACCGGGTCCTGCCCTTGGGTCATAACAACACCAGGAGTGCTACAGGCAGGGGGAGGAGTGGCTGGAAAGCTGCCCAGTGGAAAAGCACCTGGGGGTGTTGGTCAAGAGTAGCTAAACATGAGCCAGCAGTAAGCCCAGGTGGCCAAGAAGGCCAGTGACATCCTGACCTGTGTCAGCCATAGCATGGCCAGCAGGACTAAGGAAATGATTGTCCCTCTGTACTCAGCACTGGTGAGGCCACACCTCAAGTGCTGTGTCCAGTTCCAGGCCCCTCATTTCAAGAAAGGGGCTGAGAGGGGCTGGAGCATGTCCAGACAAGGGAAACTGAGCTGGTGAAGGGTCTAGAGAGTGAGTCATATGAGGAGCAGCTGAGGGACCTAGGGTTGTTTAGCCTGGAGAAAAGAAGGTTCAGAGGAGAAAGGAGATTGTAGCAAGGTGGGGGTTGTTCTCCTGGGCAACCAGCAACAGGACAAGATGAAATGGCCTCAAGCTGTACCAGGGGAGGTTTAGGCTGAGCATCAGGAAGAATTTCTTGAAAAGGAGGTTAAGCATTGGAACAGGCTGCCCAGTTATGTGGTGGAGTCAAAATCCCTAGAAATGTTCAAGAAACGACCAGATGTTTCAAACGACCATAGCTTACTGCTATGGTTTAGTTGATATGGTGGGTGTTTGGTCAAGGGTTGGATTCCACGATCTTGGAGGTAATTTCCAATCTTAATGATTCAATGATTCTATGAAAGAGAAGGCAGCTTGGAAACAAGAAAATACAGTGCTCAGTCTCCCACAGCCATGCTTTTGAGGGTGACATGTCTGTTTGCACTTATTTTCTTCTCTCTGAGGAGAGTAATTTGCTCCTTAGAATGACTCTTTTAGGACACTATCTCACCAGGTGCACCTGGAGAAGGAAACTGCATGTATATGGCATTAACTACGGAGTAATCTCTGGTCCTGGAGCTGTAAGTGGATGTTTTCCAGGAATCAGCATCTCTCAGCTTAGCTCATATTTTGGTAGCAAGCCCAAACAGCAAGAAACTTCTGTCATGTGTGTCTCATGTCAAGACTGCTCTGTGCATAGGAAGTGAAATCTGTCACAATCCATGCTCATGCTGTCTGTAGGGTGCAGACTCTGGAGAACGTTATTCTTCCTTCTGGGTAAAGGTTTCCTGGCTAGGAGATACATTGCCATCATTCCAAACTGCAGCCTTAGAGCAAAGTAGCATGTATGTACTGAGGGGAATGGCTGACAAGGTAGCAAACCAAGCTACTTTATCCCTTCAGGTGTTGCTACTTTTTAGTTGTATAAGAATAATTATTCTTAAAAATATAGTACAATAGAACAATCACATTTTCAATGCTTTAAAGCAAAATGATTTTGAAATAAATGAAAGTAGAAATGGGTTGGAAAAAATTAATATTAATCTAATGTAATGCTCTTATGAAATACAGTGTTATGTGTACATGACAGAAATGTACACATTTATAGAAAAATATACACATATGTGTACATATTTATAGAAAAATATAGAATATCAATATATGTTTGATTAAAATCAGGACAAAGTGTGTCAATCTGGCTAAAAAAAAAGTAAACAAATCTACCAAACAAACCCAAAAATCCAGAAAGGTAAAATGTTGTAAAAGGCAATGAAGTATAATGAGATTATTCAAAGTAAACATGTTTTGGCAATATACTGCTTTCCCTAAATCAATCTTTACAACAGGCAGTGATTATCAAATTAATACTGTTAACACTCCTTACCAATTTGTGGATTTAATATTGTTAACTGAAGCCAAACCAATTAGTTCACACTGCCTTTCAGATGTCACTAGATTAGACTGTTTCATGGTACCAAAATACAGAGGAAGCATATGCTGCACACATAAAAGTATTTTGCTTGGCTTTGTGAAAAGTAATGAGATGAACAGTGCCTTTTGTGTTGTTTAGTGATATCTTTAATTTGGATTCTGAAAATAGAATCTTCATGAATGGTTACCTTGTTGGGTGCTTTTTTTTTTTGTTGCTGTCATTGGAAGGGGTTCCTTTTGAATACACTTTGGGCTAATGAACCAACATAACTTGTAGACAGTAACAGTCTGAAAGCAGCTGTAGGCAATTTCTTTTCTGTGTTTTTTCTTTTTCTTTTTTTTTTTTTGTTCTGTTTTATATTTTTTAAAAGACTGAGCAATGCTACAGACTAATAGTTTATGGCAGTCAGCTAATGAGTTAAAACTTCAGTGAGATAGAAGGCACACAATGCAAATGTGTGAAAAATTGAAATGGCAAGGTTGTTAAGGTAACTCTATCTTGGTTATGTATTTTTGAAGCTTATTATAATGCAGTGAAATGAAAACTTAATAAACATATCTAGTCATTATGAAGAAAAAACAGAGATCTTTTTGAATTGCAAGATGCATGGATTTGCTGTTGCAATTGTATTATAATGGAAATGAAGCAAGTGACAAACAGTACCCAATTGCCCCATATGACTAGCCCACGCCAATATAGAACATTAAAAAGTAATTTTAAGAACTTTCCTTTTCACATTAACTTTGTAAAACCAGTTGACTTTGTGATTTTGTAAATGAGAATTTAAATGAAAATGTTCTGTCCATTGAGAGTATGTGAAGAATACTAACAGGGCTTTGCAATTACTGTCATGATGTGCTTTCAGTGTAGTGTTTTTGCTCATTTGAGTACATAGGTTCATGCTTACACATACTTGCAAAACGCGACACCAAGGAAACTGGATAGAAAGAGTGATTCATTATCCTCTCAGAACACGGTTTAATGAATTATCATTATCTGTACAATTCACTAGTATCATGTATGCTTCTTCTCTTGCTGAAGTCACTCTGTTTCGACTAATATAGTGTATTAGGGCAACACTGACCCTGATCTCTACTGTGCTCTTAGTCCTTCTCTAGTTTTCTCAAACTTCCTGTCCCTAGCATTTCAGAAAAAGAAGACAAAGCTGGGTCATGCAAAAAAACTTTCAAGGTTATAATGTTCATTGGTGGTGGTTAATGAGAAGGCTGAGGTGGGGACACCAACAGTGATGAGCCTCAGACATAACAACATAAAATAAAGGTAAGATATGAGACTGCAAGAAAAGGAGATGTGTCTCCACACACAACTATCAGACTATTAGTTAAACAACTAAAAGAAGTTGTTCTTTTCAACAACTAAAAGAAGTCAAATGAGAATCTGACGATTTGTTGTTGCATTTTAATCCAGAACCAATGTTAAAAATATGGGTACTACAATTGCTGTCAAGTGTTTCCTGAGGATGGCAGAAGTGAGAATGCCAGTAACAGCTGCAGTAACTGAAGAGAGATTGGAATACTGCTCTCCTGAATTTGGCATCTGATCTGGCAACTAAATCCAGCATACGATACTTGGCAAGCATGACTGGTTTTCCCACATAAATTTAAGGTTGCAATACATCTTGAAACTGGGCCAAAAATGTTGTTTATGTGCTGGGAGAATTAATTTTCATTTTTGGTAGCGAGATACACTGCCAACTGATAATGATATGCAACACTGATAATTTGGATTACCTTTGTAGTTGAAGAACCTGGTGCATGTAGTAACCAAATCCAAAATTCACAAGAAAATAGTGAAACAATTAGATATATTTTAAAATTAGAAAATATCTAATCATTACACTACTGGTAGATTATTGAGATAACCATATGATGTGTCTGTTTCACTCTTTTTGTGAACATTATTTTTTTTCCAGGGGAGAAAAAAACCAAAAAATGTACTTAACTGATTGGTCTAGGTACAAGACAGAACACTTTATGTGTATCCTTAGTACCACTTGTATCTAAAGAAAAGCATTCACTAGAATCTGATATTTTCTTGTCTTTCTGGAAAAGATGGTAGCAACTGAAGACTGTTCTGAAGGTGAGATAGGGTACTTATAAAAAAATACAAAGATGAATTATATAATTTTAGATTTACAAAGGAGCAATTATAGTATTTAATCCAATAATGGCATTTTGAATTAAGAAGCTCCATATATATCTATTGAGTCTCCTTAAGAGAAAAATAAAATTGACCCTTTTGAATAACAAGTTGCCAGTACAATAAAGTTCCTGTAACTCACTCTATGGCTTCTGAACAAAGCAGTGAAATTTTTTGGTTGATTTTTTTTTTTAATTATATGCTTTTAATGAGCATTGAATGCAATTATTTATTTAAATACCCTACTTTTTATTCCATTATTCTACACAATAGCTATACTACATCACACATATTCAATACAGAAAAGTTCTTTTTCTTGTAATCATTGTTAAGAATAATTGTGTCAAATTTTATAGCATTGTTGGGGTTTTAAGAGTTCTCTTTTTATTTTCTTTTTCTTTTGAAAGAATTTTTCCCCACACATATACATTGCTGAGGGGGAGTCATTGCCAAGGTACTTGAGGGAGACAAAGGACTTCTCTATGGGGAGGAGCCCCGGCCGGCCGACTGGCCCCTTTACCTGGGGAGAGGGGGTTGGGCGGGGCCCCTAGTNAGGGGGTTGCATTTTCCATTCCAAGGGGGGTTTCTGCCTTCCTTACAGACACCTGTCTTTTAAAACCAGGACAAGCATATACATGATAAACTTTGAATTCATGAAGGGGAGATGAATACTATTTCCAGAATTAATGTAATTCACCTTTTCTTAAAAAAACCCTTGTTTTCTGGTGATGTCAGACTGATTAATCAGATTTCTGGTTGAGACTTTCATTTTCAGCAACAAACTGGGTTACTCGAACAGTGCATGATGAATAACAAGGTAGTGAAGAACAGGTAATTTCTCTGATAAGTATCTTGGGTTAACTTGTGCATCAGTCCTAAGAGAAGGTAATGGGGCTAATAGGCACCTAAACTATCATTTTCCAGAAAATTTTAAACTCTGAAGAAGTTAGGGAGGACTGAAAGAGGACTAAATATAACATCAATTCAACAAGATCCATATGAAATACTATTCTTATAAGACTGTTTTATTTTCTCTACATTGGCTGTCAAAGGAGACTGAAAAAGAAGATTAAGTACAACAGTGTAGTCCTATGACTTAGACAACAGAGTAGACATATGACTAGATCTGAGTCGCAGCTGCTGTCTCCTCACAGGCAGAAAAAGGGATGACTATTCTGCCTGTATAGATATACAGATGTCCTCACATGTTAAAAATTACATATATTTCTTTAATCTTTGAGTAAGATTTTCAAGTACCTAGATTAAGCATGATAGTATAATCATGGAATTAAAATTTTCAACTTTTTATAAATCACATTTCTTTCTCTTTCCATGTTCACACGTTCTGGACAGTAGCAGTGCGGGCTTGAACCAAATTCAGTCAAATTTTCTAAATAATTCACTTTTTTTTTTGTTTTGAAATGTTTGACAAGTACATATGTCTGTGATTCACTCATGCAGGTGGTCAAATAACTTGTGTTTGTATTGATCCATAATCCATTCAAAAAATTATACAAAATATTTTAAATAAATACTATGAATGCTAACTAATTTTTTGCTAACTAATGTTAGCAAAAGATTTATATGACAGATGTGATAGATTGTTCATCAAAATGTTTTCTCTCTTCTCCACTTCTGAAAATCCAGTCCAATCATTCGTGAATATATTTAGAATACAACTACGTAAATAATTTTCAAAGTTTTCTTATTCCAGCTTTTATGGAAAATCCATTATTGTTCATTTTGCCTCTGTAGTGACTGACCCAAAGTTCAGTGATATCTCAAACTGTTCTTCCATTACTTCATCAGTATTTGGATCAGTGACTTAGCCCAAGCATGAAAATGGCTTTTAATAAAGGCTGCTCTGGATCTCACCAGTGCATACCTTATTCCATTATCCATTGCTAATTTACATGCCTATTTGAAATCAAAGTGGAGCATGTCAATTGAAAGGCAGTGTGCAACTAGATTAATTTAACTTTTGAATACATTTATAAAAAGAATGGTGAATTAACCAGCAATTATAGTATTTATTTTCAAAATACTAGTAACCAGATGACCTGGGAATAGTTTAACTTTTTAAATTGCTTGTATAAATGTAAGAAGCTATAAAGCTAAATACATCCAACATGTATTGATGTTTTTTTGAAAATGAGATGGGTGACTTTCAGAGTTGTTAGCATTTATGTTGATTTCTACAGAAGACGGAGCTGGGGGTAAGTTGGGTCAGACTATGCCATTATATTTCTGCAAGGGCTTGCAGAATTTTTACAGCATCGTTTTTGTTATTATACAGTCAATACAAATTCAGTCTTCTATTTTCTGACTCTGTGGTTCTGATAGGTTTCACTTGTCAGGATTATGCATTTTTGTTATGCTAATGAATGAAAAAAGCTCATACAATTTTAAAATACCTTATTGAAAAGATCAAAAGGCGAAAACAAACTGGAAATAGTTGTACATCACATATTTAGATTTAAAAAGGTTTGCTACAAAGAAAAAATATTCAATTTAAATTACACATGCAAATTTATTTCACTACTTCTGTTAGTGCTCAAAGATAATGAAAAACAGAGTTTTATTTAGTATACAAACATTGTTGATATTCACAGTAATACCAATTGCACAGTGATCAGGAAAATGAGGCTAATTACCTCCAAGTATTATTTTGAGGCAGACATTATGCCTTCTACCTGCACAGATGACAAAATTAAAATACCAGTATCTAAAGTATTTCAGTACTGTTCCATAATGTTAGTAATTATGCTGCACAGTCTTTTCTTTAGCAATTTAATAGCAGTTAAATGGCCTAAGCAAAACAACAAAAAAAAGAGTTTTATATTTTTAATTAATATTCAGTTCCTGATTCTTGTACTTATGCTCTTTCAGACCATTTATTCTAGGACCTGAATTAAGGCATTATAATCACTCTAGCATTTTAGTTCAAGGTGATGATGAGGGAATC
The DNA here is from genome assembly GCA_013397815.1 of Aleadryas rufinucha. NCBI lineage: Eukaryota > Metazoa > Chordata > Aves > Passeriformes > Aleadryas > Aleadryas rufinucha. The sequence continues at coordinate 10,134 of VZTH01012697.1, forward strand.
GGATTACCTTATTCTCAACTGACACGTTTTATCTCCTTCCACAGTCAATGCAGAGATTTTTTGATGACCTGGGTTTCTAATAAAGACCTGAATTAGAAGGATGGGTAGACATGAACATGTATTGGCATAATTTTACCCACTGACAGTTAAAAATATGGCATATACTTACATAAAGGATGTCAGTCCACTCTATGCCAATTTAAAACACCAAAGAAAGCAAATCTGAGTACCTAAGATAGCAATTTTGCCCCAGGCATGTGCAGACACACCCACAAACAGAGGTTCTACTTTGGTTGCTATAAAATGGAAATTCTCTGTCCAGAGTCAGTGTTTCTTTAGTTTAGGATACTGATAAAATAACAGAAAATCTTCTGCTGTCATTCTCATCCATTTTCTTGCATGTAAGTGTATGTACAACACATTCATGTTAGCAATTTTTATTTTTGATAGAAATCAGAAATCTGTGTGATTTAATTTTCTTTTATCATCATATTTATTTTTCAAGTCTGACCACAAAGACAATGCATGGAGTAGGAAGTATGACAGAGGAAGAAAAAATAAGAGCAAAACCCAAATAAATTTTCTCAGTGACAGGTTTTAGCCATATTTCTGGTCTTGGATACACATATGACGTGGAATTAAATGGTGAAACATGAATTTTTAATAACATATGTATGTATATGTACACATATACAGAGCTGCATATAAGTTATAGCTGCTATATAAACACTAAAAATTGTGTAATACATTAGTCATATATTTAATTACTGTGGCATAATTAATTGTTGTGGTTGATTTAGGGATCATATTAGACAATAAAATAGAAAATCTGATTATGTGGATTCAGAGATCTTTGTCTTCATTAAAGCTCAATGTCTATCATTGTTGCATATTTCCCTCTGTTGACTGTTAGATATGCTCAAGTAACAGCCTGGTTTGTGTCTTTTACCTTCCTAGCCAAATTGAAAACATCTTGTCAAAATTCATGATACTTCTGCTATCAAATTGAGAATGACTATGGAGGTCTCATGCCTGCTTCTACTTTACCGGAAAGAAAAAAAGTCTGTGTGGTTTTGACCAGCCTGGATCTGTTATAAAAAACTCTTGACTGTGTTGGACATTGAGCATCTCATGGAATAACTTTTTTTCCAATTTATGTTGCATAGGATGGACTGATGTAACCCTGACATCATAAAAAAATCACGTGCAGAACAAGGAGGATCCTTATTTGACACACACAGTATCCTCCGAGTTTATCTCCTTTTCCCAGTGGCTCCTGTCCAGAACACACAGCAGGAACATCTCAACCTAAAGCAGAGGTGCCTGCATTCTTTACCAGTGTCAAACAAAGTCCATCTTGGGCTTCAGGCATAAGAAAACCTGGAGAAGATGTCTTTGTAGTGTTTTATCTAAACTATTACTATTCAAGTGACTGAGAAGTATGCTACTGAATTATTGATTATATAACTATATATATATATATATGCACTAATACAATTTTGACTTGCTTACATAAAAATGGGTAACTAAGTCAATATCATCAACCTGAAAGTAAGATTTTTAATACCTTGGAAAAATGTTCTTTGAAATTTCTCTTTACTTTTTCTATTGCTTTGGAGTACATATTCTTCTATGCTGAATTGTAAGGTGACTGATTTCAGTATTTTGTCAGCTGCAGTACTTTGCTGTAGAATAAAAAGAGATACATCTCTATTTCTCTCTGAGTCATATGGTTGGGCATCTTTTGTCATACGTGATGATCCTCTGTGAGTGGGATATTTGCAACTTAGATGTGCAAAGCAATTATCTGCTGTTAAAGCACAAACAAAACATAACTGAAATTTTAAGTTTTACCAGGCTAAAATTTTCAGCACTGCCAATAAGAAATGCAAGGAATCTCTATAAGTGAGGCAGGTATCAGTCAGAAGGGGAAGATTCAACCTCTGTTTCTCCCTGCTGAGTTGCCTTCTTGCACTTCATATTTCTGCTTTAGAATTTTATCCCTTTCCAGGCTGATGCTTCTCCCCTTGAATTTCTGAGCTGCTATGAGTTCTCATCTCAATAATTCCTTCAGTAATATTTCTTTTTTCCTATTTTGCATGGTTGTGAGTACAAACTTTCTCACAACTCCTTCTGTCACTTGGTAATTTCTTTAGCCACCTCCTTCCCTTCAAGTTCTGTCACGCTATAGTTGTATCAGCAACGTGAGGCTGCCTATGAGGTACATTGGTTTAATGAATCTTTATATATATAAAATTTGAGAAAGACTTTTCAGTAGCATTTTTCCAACCCCCAACTTTGGTATCATGGTAAGGCAATTCCACCTTTAAGTTTTGGATACTTCAGGCTCTTTCAGTTTTGCATCTTGCTGGTAAAGTTTGTCTACAAATGTCTCATGTGATTCTGATCTCCTGAGAGGTGGTTTCAGGATGTATTTGTGATGAATACTCCAAGTTCAACCAATGTAAGTATATGACAATTCTTTACTTGAGAATTAAGCTCATTTGGTTGCCACCAGTTTATTTTCTTTTTTTTGAAGCTGCACTCATAAATGTGTTTCTCATCTGTATAAAGAGTTGGATGCTGGAGGGCATGGTCAAGTCCAAAACAACTCTCAATGCTTGCTAGAAGCAGAACTTTTACGATTGATTCTAGTTTGACCTGACAGGATCTGATTTATATGGTTCTTTGAACATTGCTTGAAAACAGTTTAGAATATGGACAGACCCTACTATCTTATGTAGGCACTAAGTGGAGAAGAGCAAGAACAAATATATTTGGGCATGCATGATTGATTCAAATTTCAAAATTGAAATTTATGTCAATTTCCATGCATACTTCCCCCCGCCTTGTTACATACTTTTCACTACTACTAAAAAGTAAAATAAGTTTTGTTTGAGGTTTTAAAAAAGGTTCTGTGTATTAATTGTATGTAGTCTTAGCACAACCAGATTTCACTCAGCCATTTGTTTTTGATAAGTGGTGTGTATATTTTTCAGGTTATAGGTGCTATTTACTCACATTGAGCGTTTTGTACAGGAGTTATAGCAGTCGTGTGCTAAATTATGCATGCATTACATAGAAGAGATATATGAATAATCTCTGCTTTTTACTGAACAGTGAAGACAATCTGCGAAAATGGCATTAGGTGTTTCTTTCAAAAACACTGACTGCTGTCATTGAAAAATGCTTTAGGCAATGCATTTATCAAACCATATAGTATTGTACACATGTAAAGCTTTTATAACATCTAGTGCAGTGATTTTTTTTCTTAGTAGTAAACTTACATTACAATCAAGGATGTAAGCTATAGAAATATTAAAAAGCAAGCAAAAAAGGACAATTAAAACGCTGAAAAATTCAGCATTTGTTTTATGGGTTGATTTACTATGATAGAAGGCTAATAAAGGTTTACTAATGTTCTACAAAACCTAAAAAATTATTTTTGAAGGACAAAAGGCCTCATTCTACTCTGTGTTTATTACTCCATAAAGATCTCATAGTAGCATATATCTGAATATTGGATTAAAATCATTAATTTTAATGGTTAAAACAGATTTTTATAAGTAATGATATTAAAATTAACATATTAATAGAATAACATTCAATACTGTCTTGCTCATTTACTTAGTCCCAAGATTGAAGATTAAACTTTGCATGTATTTATGACAAAATTAAACAAACAATTAAAAGAACAGCTTTTTAGATTTTTTCTAATCATTACAATTGAAGACCTTTATAATTTCTGAAGCAGATTCTATTACTTGGAAACAAAGATTGAAAACATGGGGCTTAATTATTTCCAAAAAAGAAGAATGGAGGAGCAAAACAATACAAAAAGGAAATTGCATGAACTTAACAGATTTAAGTGTAAATGGGAGAGACATTAAAAACAGACACAACCCAGTTCACAAAAGATATATGTGATAAACAACATAAAACACAAAAATCAAAAAACAGTGTAAAGAGGCTCTTTTTACTGTCTGGTAGTGAGAGTGGTTCTGAAGCACTGAGGTTTCTAAAGGCAAGATCAGACCACAGTACAAAAGCTCAACAAATAATCAAGCATCAGCAGCTAAGTGAGCCTTAGGAATACTTCGTCCTCTTTGAATGGTAGCTCCGGGGACATGATTCAGCTAGGGAGAAACTGGAAAATAGCATGAGGAATTAGAACAAAATTGAAAAACATGAACTCAGACAGCAGTCACAAAGTCATAGCTTCTTGGATCTTTAATCTTAAAGAAAATGAGAATTCAACCTTCCATAGTGCATGCACTGGAGCAGTAAGTTCGTACTTTCTCTCTCTAATTTTGAACATTTTTCAGTTTATTGTGACTCACATAATACTATTACTGTTACATGCATAATATTACTGTAATATTTCTATGATACTTGCTGTATTTTAACAATGCAGTTCATCAGGTGCAAACTGCTGCTCAGCATACACTCACTCACTATTCCCCAAATAACTGCAAGTAATATTACTTAGTCATTTTACTGAAGGTTATATTTGGCCTAGAATGTTTTTCTCCAAAACATTGTTTACCTCTTGCATGCTCATCATGAAGTATTACAATGCACTACCTAACACTACTAAAACTCACTGTATGGTGACTAACCACCGCAGTAATGTGATCACTGTGTTATAACTCAGCTGTTAACTCAAGAACTTTACTGCAGAAAAAGCATGCCTTATTGTTGGAGATAATTTTGTTTTGCTATTCCTGGTCTATTCAGTCCCTGTTAGGTTGGAAAAACTAACAACATACTGCATCGTCTAAAGAATTCCACAGATTTGTTTAATTAATGAGTTTATTGTTTGGCTTCATGAGTTTCAGAGAGGCAGCAACTGCATATGTCCAAAAGGTACTTGTCACTCTACAAGAACATAGAATAAGTAGATTTACACAATGGTATATCTATATTTGTAATTCCAGAAAACAAGTCTTTTTGATCTAAGCAGTTCTTTGGCTTACAACAAGGTTTGTAATACCTCATGGATGCTAACTATTCTCTTGCCATCTAAACTCTAGGTTTAGAGACCTAGAAGTCTTATGGTTGAAACATAATGTACAGCTATTTTATTGAAAATCTCGCCTGTACAGTGACCTCTTGGGCTTGAAAATTTTTCTCTTTCGCTTCTATATTGGCTGTGGGACAATTCTGCAGTAGAGGACATTCAATCCACTCTAGCAAAGGCTGGCCTTCTAAGCGAGATTTTATGAAATATCAAGAGAGATAAACTAATAGATGAAGTATAAGGTACACTTATCTGATCATATAATTTTATTTTTAAATATTAAAATATTGAAAAAAAGAGATTGTTTCATATCTTGTTGTGATGGTGATACTTTTTTCCTTGTCATATATGTAAGTATATGAGAGAGAGAGAGAGAAAGAATGTCCATTCTGTGAATGTTATTTTTAGCTTTAGAAGTCAAAAGATCAGGCTTCAGGTAATTCCAGGAATATGGATGTTTTTGAAACCTTATTTTACTCCACTGTCAACATTTTCAAGAAAATGTTTCTCATTCCACAGGAATATAATATTTTTCTATGGGACCTGTGTTGAATGTATGTAAATAATAGTGTTTTGAAATTTTCCTAATCTGCATTTACAATACAGTATAAGATCTACTTTGGAAATGGAACTACTAATTTTCTCATGTTTTTATTTTTTTCTTATTGCTTATCTGTATAAGATCTGAGTGCTTCAAAAATAGTCATGAACTTAATATTGAATTATACTTTTAAAGACAGATAATAAAATCACAGCAAGATTCTTGTTGAAAGTCCCTATGGAATTTATGTGCTTGGAATTTCCAAACTGAGAAATGCAGCAACCTGATTCTTACAGGATCTCAGTTTATTTAGGCACTTTATATATTCAATGCACACCTTTCACTGACTTCAGATGCATCTCTTGAGTATGCACCACTTGCTTTGCTCAGAATCCAAAGCATAAAGTCAGATACTCTAAAAATGAAAAACATATAATTAGTGATCAACTACTAAAAGTTTCCATTCAACAGCTTTATTGATACCAGATATGATCTGATGAGAAAAGACAGAAATTAACTTCCAACCCACAGGACAACTCCTACCATACCAAAAGTTAGGTCTCCCTTTCTCCTTTAATAGTGTTTCCTTCATTAAAACTCACATTCAAATGGCTGTAAGAAATTTAGTCCTACTGACATATGTACTTTTTAAACCCACACAGCTTCTCCATTAATCTGTTATAATATGATTTTTTTCAATTAATTTTCTTTCTGTTTTCTTCTGTAGCTTGTCCTGATTGTTTTATTCCCAACTAGTCAGTCCCTGTGACTATAGCTAGACAGAAATCCATCTTCTGGTTTTCAGGGTGACTGGCCTGGCATCACTGACAGGGTGCTTTTGTCCATCCTGTTTGATCGAAGAAATCAAAAGTTTGTACTATTTCTCCAAACCTACCTAGGAGCATAGAACCTAAAAATTAAACAGGACAAAAAAATGTGGAGCAGCACTCAAGTTTTCCTTGGTTCTTTTTAGTTTATATGGACATGATCCAATTGCAGTCTGACTTTTCATCCTGATCTCCTTTTCCCTTGTGGCTTAGTATTATCTGTCCAATGTCTTATTCCCAAACTTTGTCATAGCATTCTTTTTTTTAAAAAAAGCTTGCCCTTTCAGTTCCAGTCCCCCTTTTCACAGCTCTTTAGTAATTTTGGCTTTTTGCTACTTTTGCTTCTGATAGCACTGCTAATCATAAATGATGACAAGCAGTTGGCACTACTTAATTCAATGTCTAATACCAGGAAAATCTCACAGGAGCTCCTCTATGATCAACGCCAGTTCTTCTGAAACATGGTTGCAATCAGATCTGTCTTTTACTTCTCCATCTTCATCTGCCTGTCAGTCCCCTTTTCCATTTAGACCCAGTCTTCTAAAGCTTCTCAAGTTCTCCATCTTCTCCCAAATAATCTTCATCTTCTTTCACATCCTCTTTAACCACCTGGCTTCCATTTTCCAGCTTTTTTGAAATAACCAGTGCCCATTATCTCATGTCAACTTTTCAGTTTTCTTCTCAGGTCTCATATCCAGGTCTTCATTTATTCCCAAAATAAATTCTAAACAAATTTTAGTTCCAAAACATGAGAAACAGCATCAGGGATGGGAGGCAGAAAATACAGGACCTCCCATTCAGTGAAAATCCACACTTAGGTTGCTTTTAAGTGATCCTGGAAATGCATGTTGAGAATCTTAGTTTGCTTTCAAAGGATAATGAAAGTGAACAACTAATCAGTTTTTTTTTCCTTCTCTCTCTCCATTCTAATATCAAAGTCTTTGAAGAAGGCATCTTTTAGGTAAAAACCCCAAACTTTTCTTCATATTTCTGAATTAAACATGGTGAAATTTCTCACTTGGAATCTGTTACTACCTATAGCTGTCAGGAAAAGTTATTTTGGCGTAAAGGATGGAAAACTGTTCTTCAGTCTTTCTGCAGCCTTCTTAACATGCCCCAAGAATCTAAGAGCAGGTGAATGTAACATACATCAGAGAAATCCCCTTTTGTAAATCAAGGCTAAATAACATTAATGAAAAGAGAATCTGGCTTTGTTGTAGAGTGGTTATAAGTGAAGAAGCAATTTTATAACTGGTTCTGTTAACTGCAATTAAAAAAGCTTTGATATCTCTTCTGTGTTTTTGACCCATTAAGTAGAGTGAGTTATTCTCTAAGCAGAATGCAGTTCACAGGCTACTTTATAAGTCCTTTTCCCTACTTATCTGGAGGCCCATGATATGAAGACTAACATGGGTTAATTGGAAATCTAGCCCTTTGTTTATTTTTTACTTATGCTGCCTTTTTCTATTTTCTTTCCTCGAGAGTCTAACAACAGAAAACATTTTTATTCTTTTTAATGGCATGGAAAACAATATCCCCTGTTTCCATTCCACTATTGTTAGAAGGGAGGTTTGCTAAAGCAGTAGCAAAGTCTGTACGAAATATTACTTTGGTGCTGCATGTGCAAGACCAATAAAAGAAGAAATCAAGGATAGGTCAGACCTGTGAGTCTATTTGGAGGAAAGACAGCTATGTCTTCAGCACAGCACCTCAGTTGGAAGCATTTTTCATTTTTCTTCCCATTTCTCTGCTGTACAGGTGGGAATGGAGCTGGACAGCTGCCTTTTGTTTTGCCTCTCAACTTCTAGCAGACAAGAGACTAGATTTTTTTTTAAATTTCTCTATTTAATTTCTGGGAAACGTATCAACAGTATGATAACTTAAGTGTTCCTTTCTTATTTTTTTTCTGGTTTTATACATAAGTACAATAATATGTAGGGCAACTTTCTGCTATCTCTTATGATTAATCTAGGTAGTAACTTAATCTTGCTTTAAATGGTGTGAGATGGAAGTTGATTTTCCAGAAACTGATTGGGAAAAAGCCATTATGTGATGCTATGTTGTCTGCTTTTCTGATCTATGCCAGTGCCACCTTGTATATCTTTGTGCTCCATAGTCAATTGCGTTAGTGAGTTTATTTTATCATTGAGCATGCTCTTTATATGATCTTCTGGAACATTTTATCTGTGTTTTGTACTTAAGAAAAAAACCACTCTGGTTTATCTTAGTCTTGCTGAGATTTCCCAGTAATCCTATAAAACTGGCCATAAAACCATGCAATTCCTTGGCTTACCAAAAAATACAAAATAAAATAATTAAACAAATACCTCAACACAGATTTCATTTTCTTCTGTCTCACTTTAGTTCTTATTATGTTCTGGAACTACAGAAATTTTCTCTATGAGCACTTAAGTTAACATCATTGGTCATATACCTTGACCAATCCAATATTGTTGAAGGAAGAACTAGTACTTCTTTTTGTGACCAAGGTGACTGGAGAATAGTGGTAAGAACACTAGAAGCCTTTGGTAAGAACATGCATTGTATACAAGTATAGCTGAACATAATAAGCTATAAGAGAGATGATAATTTTATGATGGGGATTAATACACTCTCTACAAATGCAAATGTTAGACTTCTTTTCTATGTCATTGTCAATTAGGAATCTATTCTACTATGTGTTCATTTTAAGTTAGAAGATAAAGAATTAACTTTAAAAACAATGGGTAGATCCAAAATTTTCAGCAATCATTTCTGTTATATATATAGAAAACTTCTCAATTTTCTAATCTAGCCTTCAGTAAAAAGTAAATGACTTCTAGAAGAGTAAGTGAAATAGGATAAAAGATGGCAGTATTAAATTGGAAAAATAAGGCAACAATTTCAAGTATTCAATGTATGCCTTTATTAAAAACAAAACAAAACGAAAAACCAACCTAAGTATGCCACACATTCTTTTTTTATTGTCTTCCTTCTGTGTATTTTTCAGTTGGATTTTATTTGGTCTGGGAATTGTTGCACTTATCAATCATTATGGCAGAAGTAAGTTGAATAAGATCTGAGAAATACCATAGCATGGATCTTAGGAGATCATTTTGTCTTCAGTCTGCTCCGAGGCAGTATTAGCACTCCTCCTGACAGATATTTTTGTTTAACCTTTTCTTAGAGAATTTTATGATAGACCTCCCTAGGCAATCTATTTCCATGCTTTATAGTCCTCACCACTGGAAATATCTCGCAATCTGATGCCTTTTTCTGCAATTTTACCTTTTTTTTTTTTTTTNATTCCTTTTTTTGCAATTTTTCCTTTTTTTTTTTTTTTTTTTTCCCCACAACATAATTTATTGAATACTGTCTGCCCTCAATCCCTTCTCCTTCAGGCTAATCTTTCTTTTCTCCAAAGTCTTACTTTTTTAGACTTTCAATGTAAGTCAGGGATTGAGAGACTTTGGACATCTGATCAACCTTTACCTCATTTATATCTTCCTTGCAATGCAATACCTGCACCTGATTATGAACCTCCATAAGAGGGCTTAATAATGCCAGAAGAAAGGGCAACAGTTTGTAAACTATGCTCTTTTTATTCATTCTGGTATCAGTGCCAATTGGTTTAGATAGTACTGTACATACATACCGTACACAGACATCATACTTATCCTAAATTTGGCTTGTGATCCTCTATAACCTCCTTTGCTCAGACTTGACTGTGCAATTGACATCTATTGGTGCAATTAATAACTCCTGCTTACAGAGAGCAAACTTGCAGCTGTTCTTATCAGATCACCTTCTATTTCAAGTTTATTTCTTCAATTTCTTAAGACTCTTTTGCACTCTGATCATTTTGCCATGCTTTTTCAGCCCCTCCTAGTCTAGTTTCATCTGTCATACCCTCTATTTCATCACGAAGGTAAATTGTGAAAGTATCATCGTACCTTAATGAGACATATAAGCTACCAGACAAAGAATTTTAGCCGTGATTGTAGCTGTAATATCTTTATTAGAAATTCAATTAGTAGTGATGCACAGGTATGTCATGTTTACTGGATTCATCTCAGCATAGTGAAACACAATCTACAGACATCCTGCATTCTCCTTCATGCACAGAAATATAAACAGTAAACACAAAGAGAGTGTGAAATTAGGATTTTGGTAAAAGGAAAAATGCTACAAAAACCCCAAATCAAACCAAACATATATTTTAGACACCAACACAATTCGTGCTTAGACTAACTTAAAGTTTTGATCTTGATCTAGCTGCACAGCATTTCTAATGATGACTGAATAAACACCAAAGGAGCTTAATAAATTTGCCCTTAGTCTCGCTCTCATTTTGCAAACTGTCAGCAGATTTTTGGATTGCATCAGACCCCACTAAAGCCATAACTGGATCTATTTGAAAAGCTTTTCTTTTTTTTTTTTCTTCTTTTGTTTTACTACTTTAGGTACTTAGTCATGTCTGGTATGCTTCTGATTGCTTAAGTCTCTTCTTGATGAGATCTCTTGTATCACCTGTCACATTTGTTGATTATCTCTCTTGACCATGCCTAGAAGACCCTCAAGAAGGAGCTTTACTTCAGGAGAAGCATTTACCTAGTCCTGAGAGCAGCAGTCAGGACAAGGAACTAGCAGCAATGTCTCAGCAGCCAGCATAGCCCTGTATTCCTTTAACCTTCTGGGCACTTAGGAGGTTTTTTTGGGAAAGTGAGAAGTAGAAAATATTAGCTTTTTAGACAGTATTTAATGCAATTTTAAAGAGTAAAGGCATCCAAGATACCAACAGGAAGCTGGCAGATATGAGCAAGAAAATATGGGATACTTGTGGTTTTCCTGAGTGTGATAGATGCCAGAAAGAAAACTGTGGCACTAGAGGCCTCTGTTTGGGTACTTGAATTAAAGTGAGGTCGTGTGAGTATGCCAGTTTCTTGTCCTAGTATGTTGAGTGAGGAGCTCACTATCAGTCACTTACAGTAATCAGTTCCCTGATTGCAATGATTTAGTTCTTGTTGAAGAAAAATGCTAATAAATATTTATAATATCTAAAATATACACTATAATTCAAAATGCTAATAAATACTGACATTAATTAAAAAATAAACCAATTTACATCAACAGTAAATTTGAAATATGACTCCCTTCTTTCCCTTGTATACATAATTCAACTGCATGTTGAAATATTCCTTATATAAAAATCTAAAACATATATTTTATGTCTTAGATTGCATTCATCTTAGGTTGCATTTATCAGAGAAAACCCTCTGTCTGTGAAGCATTTTGTCTTCTATAAGTAATCTCTTTTCTTGGGTTTCTTGGGTCTTTCAGGAAGGCCAAACTGTTTTTCTCTCTCTTCTGTCAATATTTATTTCACCAGTTCTTTAAACTTAAACATTTCTAATTTATTTGGGAGATTAATAGACACCCCAATTCAACAGTCTTATTTCTTTGGAGATAAAAATATCAGATCATAGATCATCTTTTCTGTTAGATATGTTGATTCATACCTTGGTGTCTCAAAAAGGACTAATACTCCCTTATATTTTTTAACTTTGCCTTCGTTGTTCAATGTGAAGTATATTTCCTATAAATCTTGATGTTGTTCAAATACTTGAAATAGGCATTTAAAGGGATAAGTGTGTATAGCTCATTACTAGCCTTTCACTGACACCAGACATGATGGTAATTAGCATTATGATGATAAAATCTTGACAGTGATTTCAGCTGCTGTTAATGATTTCAGCTGCTTTTAATATTTTTTTTTTCCTCTAGAACATAATAAACTTTTACTGAAATATTCCTGACTGAAATTTTTCACTTGTGACATACCTAATATTCCTTACAAAGTTTCTGGTATTTTATTTAGAAACCTAAGAGAATTTTAAAATATTTTCCATCCGTACCAGTCTGATAGCAAATATGTATGCTTTATGTTGGTTGCAGGTCACCATCTTCTGAAACATTTTCATGAATACACAAATTACCTAAATTGCAGTTTCACAGTAAAAAAGTAATTCTGGATGCTCAGGGCTTTTTTGGATGTCCAAGTAAGGACTATAAAAAAAAAAAAATTGATTCATTTCTCATACTGTTTTCAGCTGTTCAGCTTAGATGTTTCCAATCTATCAGCCAAATACATTTATAATGACAGTAGAATTATATTTACTTGCATTATAAGGAATTTTTGTCCTTGATGAAGGTTTTTAAGGATGTCCTTCTCCTAATATATTGGATACTATGATATTTGATTTTGAAATAGGTTAGCTTAAAAGGTGTTGCTAGTGAAATTGGGTGTTGTTTCTTTGAGATTCTATTTAATACTGGGTTTTATTCTGCAGGATGGCTTAAAGCCATAGCTAAATTAATATTTCTGACAAATAGATTTTCTCTCAAAGGAGATTGTATGTATACCTGACTGTGAAAACCACTACATTAAATATGATCTTTGGTAAAATTTGGTTCAAAGTGTCAGTAGGTGATGGACAGTTGTGGTTAGTGGGTAGACTTCTATGAAACCCCCTTCATATTTTTCCAATCTCGCTCTTTTACAAATCCCTTTTAAAATTTGTTGAAAAATAAAATCCTTGTGTAAAAGTAAACAGCTCCATTAAGGTCATCAGATTAGGAGTGAGTTAAATCCAGGCGTTTTTTTTAAAGGCAGGTACAAAACTAACCACAAGCAAATACCATCACTCACACTGTGTGCTGTTCCTCATTCTGATTAAATGTAATGTTATTGTTAATTGCCATGTAAAAGCTCTGTAACAGATTCCTAAAATGTCCACTTAGTTGAAGTGTTTCTTCATCTGTTTGTTTGTTCCTAAAAGAAATCAAAACCTTTATGGAGAGCTGCTTCTTTGAAGCCAACATGTTCTTCCTACCATGAAGATAAAAAATGCTAATAAGGTCCTAAGCTGTTCTGAATGATTCAATTAGACTTCTTCTATATTCTACTTCTGGTTACACCTTGGATTTTCTCGACTTTTCCTTTTTTTTTTTTTTTTTTTTTATTTTTAAATTGGAAAACCTTAATTCCAGTTTTTTGTTAAATTATTTTCANTATAAAATGGCAACACTGACATCCAGTGTCTAGTTAAATTAATTGCAATTGAGTAGGCCCCAGGGGTACTCCAGGTGCAAATCCTCTGTTCCTTACATATTTTCTAGGCATGTTTAAAGATGACAGTGCATCCTACAAAGTAACAGAAACAGCCTTCTAGGAGAAGAATATCAATATTTTATCAATAAAAATATTGATATTCAATATTTTTCATTTATCAAAATATTGATAAATATCATTACAATGATAAATAACTTACTTCATATGAAGCTACGAGGTTGTATCACTACCAAAAGGAATTCCAGTTCAAGTTTGACAGGTAGAAGAATGTAATTCTTTTTTTTTACCCCAGATTTTCTTTAATTGACAAAATATCTTCAGCTTAGTAAGTTTAAGCTTTTAGTTCCACTTTTTGAAACATTCACTTTTTTCCCCTCAAATAGTGTTTATGCATTTTAATGCATCTGGAGGATGTAAGCACTGCTAAAGAAGGTCTATGAGAACATGAGAAGAAAAATGACAAAACAAAATTATTTTGGCCATCCCGGGAACTGTGTGCAAATCTACTTTGAATCCAAAAAATTATTTCAATTGGAAGCAAAAATATTAGGACTCATGAAATTAAAGGAAGACCTTGCTACATGGCTATGCATCAAATGAGTTCAGCTTATTTTCTATTTCTTAGAAGAGTGTTTTACTTAATAATTCATAAAAAAGTTTTACATCTCTCTAGTATTCTTTGCTGCATCTGTCTCACGTTTTACAGAAGAGTTTCATCTTTATTGAAGAAATAATCAGTCATGGGACTGATTCTCTAGCTTGGTGGGTATATAATATTTCCAATGTATGGCACAGTTATATTTTGGACTTTGCTTTAGCTAATCAGGCTTTGAAAGTTGAAGAGTATCAAAAGAAGACAAGGCAAAAAAATAGAACAAAATATAATCCAGTCTTTTCTTCAGGACTAAATAGATTAAATTAATTCAGAAAAAAGATTGAACTCAAATCTCTCGTTCTGGCTCATTGATGGAAGAGAGGGAATACACACCATGGCCCTGCAATGAATGTGAACATTTGTTTTTCTTAAAAATGAATGAAAATGTAATGTTTCCTTTTGGATTAAATAGGAATTTTCAATACAGATCCTACAGGAACAAATTTGACCTTGATTTTTTTCAGAAAACTCCCCATGATCCATGTTGTTCATTGGAGTGTTCATGATTTAAGTGCATTGAAATGGCTGTACAGTAGTGATTAAAGAGAATTTTTTACTCATTGAAGCTATTCTATATAATGCCAGACTTTTTTCAGGGAATGCTTATGTTATTTCAGCTGCCAAGACATTTGCCTTTGTTAGTTGGGTTTTTTTATATTCTAGTACATACAATGTTTGATATATTAATCCAATTCCAGAAAAGTTTGAAGACTTCTCTAAGTTAGAACAAAGTAATAGCATTCAGGAAGCACTTTTTGACATACAAAATGAGGTCCCAAATACTTTTAAAGTTTGGGAGAGAAACTTGGTGAGAAAAGCACATTATTAACTAGATAAAAGTAATACAATTTAAAGACAATGTATTTATGCATGAAAGAAGGCCTAGACTTGATAGGAACTTTGCCGTGGTTTAACCCCTCAGCAAGCAACCACAGTCAGCAGCAACAAAGCACCCCACAACTGCTCATTCACTTCCCCACCAGCAGGATCATGGAGACAATTGGAAGAGTAAAAATAAGAAAACCCATGGGTTGAGATAAAATCAATTTAATAGGTAGGGCAAAAGCCATGCACACAAGTGGAGCAAAACAAGGAATTAACTCACTGCTTCCCATGCCAGGCAGGTGTTCAGCCATCTCCAGGAGAGCAGGGCTCTATCACACATAATGGTGACTTGGGAAACCAGACACCACCACTCCAAATACTCCCCCCTTCCTCCTTCTTCCCCCAGTTTTCTATGCTGAGTATGATGTCATGTGGCATGGGATATCCCTTGGGTCAGTTTGGGTCAGCTGTACTAGGTGTGTCTCTTCCCAGCTTCACATGCACTCCCAGCCCTTTGGCCAGTGTGGCAGAATAAGAAACAGAAAATGCTCAGATGCTGTGCAAGCCTGATCAGCAATAACAGAAACATCGCTATATAATCAATACTGTTTTCAACACATCCAAAGCACAATCCATATGATCTAGTCTGAAGAAAATGAACCCTATACCATCCAGAACTAACACAAGCTTTTTGCTCATTTATTAACTTACAGTTCCTAAAATCTGTCTGCTTATGCTTGCTTATGTTATATCTTAAGTATTTTAAGAAATGCTTCACATAAATTATTAAAGAATAACTGTAGATCATTCCAGTTTGTGCTTGTTGGCACAATCAAACTTTTCTAACGGGAAAAAAGAAGTAAAATTATTACCCAAAATTTATATTCAAGACTTGAGACTAAAGTTTTCTTTCACCAAAATTATTAAGAGGAGGACTAGACATAGCCAGTATCAGTTCATACATCTAAATACAAAGATTAGATCCTCAAACGCTTTTCATGAACTTCTGATTAACTACAGGGGAACCTCTGTGTTTAGAGACACATAAAGTGTTATGCTGGGTTTGTCAAAAATAGTTGCTTAAGAAGTCAAGAACTTGCTAAAAATGTCATCAAGCTAGCAGAAAGAGTCTTTTTGAAAAAGCACAGTCAGAGAAGTTACCTGTGATCACAATGGCTTATCTGATATTCTGTTTAGAATGAACAAGGGTCGTTATTCTTTGTCTACCATACTGCTCAGGTATCAAAGGCTGTCAGTGTGAGGAGGAAATTGCTCAGTAAGCTAAACTGTTAACAGTACAGACATTATTTCCCAAAAAACTCCCTGTGTGGATATTGTGTGGATTCCTCTACATGAAGTGTTTGACTCTGAAAATGCAGAGAATTGCTTCACAACTAGGACGCACTGAGTGCCTTTATAAAAAGTTAATTTCTTATAGTACAATGTAAATGGATAGTCCCTAATGCTCTGGGCATGAATCTCCTCAAATAAGATAGTTAATATACTACACTTTATTTCTGACATCTAGGAAAAGTGAGGAAACAGTTTTAGAATTACCCAGTATATTTCATTCCATTTTAAAAATCAATTTTGACATTCTGTAGTATAAGTTTCACAGACAGTTAGGTACTTCAAGACAAGATTTGCAAAATATGTTGGTGTCTTTGGTTGCACGTGAGAAGCACAGCAGTCTAGATCTCAAAGTAAGACATCATTATCTCTAATAATTAATTCACAGTATAAATGAACATTGAATACCCAATGCAGCTCTGGAATTCCAGTTCGAAAGACATATAGTAGAACCTGAAAACAAAGACCTCACAGGTGATCAAAGGTATAGCTTAGTTTTCATGAGAATATAATCGGACCAGTAATCTGGAAAAGAGACAAGTACAGAGCAGCAAGGGATATGATAGAAGTTTTTAATAACCTTATATTAAGGTCAACAGACAACAGCTCTCTCTATTAAGTAAAAGAACAGAATGTATCAAATAAAATCACCAGACTGCATATTCAAAACAAAGAGAGAAAGAAACTTCTTCACACAATGCATAGTAAAAAAATAATGTCTGATAGTGTTACCTAGATTTTCCATACTCCTCTGGACACTGATAGATGATACTGAAGGTGTTTTGTTTAGAGTCATGTAACAGTTTGTGTTGAAAGGGACCTTTGAAGCTGATCTAGTTCCAGCCCTTCTTCTATAGACAGGGACATCTTTCACTAGTTAAGGTTGCACAAAGCCCCATCCAACCTGACCTTCAACACTTCTGTCATGGTTTAACCCCAGTCAGCAACTAAGTACCATGGAGCCCTCCATTGCGCTGGAATGAGGAGAATCAGAAAGAAAATTTTATGTGCGAATCGACAGCTGGTCTGACAATCTCATAGAATTCGACTTGGACATAATCACTCTGTACCCTTGAGAATTTGGTTTGTACCCATGAGAATTTTAGCATCAACAGAAACAAGAAATCAAAACAACAGAAGACTGAACAGCTGTTCACGGGAGGCTGTTTTTGCTTAACAATGTGTACTAGTTGTAGGTGACCAATAATTTGTAAGGTGCTAATCTAGGATCCAATGAATTTGTAGCATGAATGCTAAGAAATTATATAAAAGAGGCTCCGTAGAATTAAAGACGCATTTTGCCTGGAATTGTTTGTATGATTCGTGCTTGTCGTGTTTGTCTCAACAGCGACAATTTTAAACTCATGGGTTCAGATAAGAACAGTTTAATAATTGATATAAAATATGATACTAATACTGTGAATGATAAATATACAAATTTTACTACTACTACTATTACTGCTACTGATGGGGGTGGGGGGGAGGGGTGAGAGAGAGAGAGAGAAAATGAGAAAGAAAACCCAAGAGAAACCAATGATATACAATACAATTGATTCCCACACACTGACTGATGCCCAGCAGACCCCCAAACAGTGATCAGGTCCTTCCAGCCAACTCCCCCCAGTTTATATATTGAGTATGATGTTCAGTGGAATGGAATATCAGCTGTCCTGGCCGTGCTTCATCCCAGCTTCTTGTACACCTGCCTTCTGGTAGACCATGGGATACTGAAAAGTCCTTGATTTAGAATGAACACTATTAAAAACAACTAAAACATGACTGTGGTAGCAACACTAGAATCAGACTAAACCCAAACCCCAGCACTTTAGCAGCTATTGAGAAGATAATTTACTTTACCCTAGCCAAAACCAGGACAACTTCCACTCTGAATTACATTATACATCTATGATCTAACTTTAGTCTTCTAAAATTCAGGTGTGTTTTCTGTACTGTTTATTTGATACTAGATCGACAGAGACAGACACCACCTTCTACAAAATACTACCTCTTATCTATTTAAGTCTTCATTTTTAGGATGGAATGCATGCCCTAATGGAGATACTTTTTCCATGGCTAAATTTGAGAAGGATGAGTAACTTTTCTGGACCCTTTTGAAAAGTAGTCAAGTTGCTTATGATATTTGGCACAATGATACAATTGAGGAGTGAAAAAAAAGGAAAAATTTAACAAGAATCAGAGAACAAAGCAGTTGAGAAAACACCTCTCCAAGGCCATCTGCTTTTGTTTAGCTTACTTTTTATAAGAAAAAAAGAATTCTGTTAGGGCACATGGGTGAATATTTATTATTTCTTTGAGGTTGAGTGAAAGACATTGCCACTGGTAGCAGTACAATTTTTTATCCACAATTTTAGCATCTTATCTTTACTCCCACTGGTCACAGAAAATCTGTTATGGCGAATTTTATCCATTTATTCTTCCTGAGTTTTCAAAAATTTCAAAAATTTCAAAATGCCAGTTCCTCATTTCTGACTGGCATTTTGGGCAGTGCAGCCCTCCATTGCCCTTGTGTGGAGCTAATGAAAGACATTACAGTTCTGTAATTCCACAATCTTCATCCTTGGCAGGCTATGAAGGAGAAGGCTCTGCTATGGCCTTCTGCATTTTACTCTCGATAATCTTGAACATATTTTCCAAGATATGAAGCAAGGATTCTAATTATTTAAAACTCTTGAGAGAAAAAAAAAACGATTTTGAAAGAAATCAAGTTCTCTGCTAACCAAGTCAGCATTCCAACAAACTACAGTCACTGGAAAAAGAACTACTAAGTCTTCATCCCTATGATGAAGAAATAGAATCTCAAGTAAGATAAAACTATGTCTAAAAGTGAACTAGAAAAAGAATCACTTTAAGTGCCCTTAAGACCATATGATGCTGCTGCACAATCCTGTCCTGAGCACGCTATGCCTTACACAATCTGTGCTCTCACCAGAAGCAAGCCAGACTGGGGGGGGGGGAAAAAACAAGAAAAAAAAAAAAAGCTGTTGCATGGATTTAAAATAATACATAGGAAAAGAAATCACAGGTGAAATATCTTGGCTTGAAATACGATAATAAAGGCAAGAAGGAAAGAAGAGACTCTTCAAAATGGTACCACTTCTAGACTCCTTAAATAGGAGCTAGACTTCTAGCCTAAAAGACTGCCTGCAAGGTATAATGTTCTTCCAAGGCTGAGATTCAGTTACAAAAAAAACCAAAAGCCAGAGCAGACATTACTTTTAACGATTTCATGTTTCAAAGTCCTTAGGGAGATAGAAACAATTTTCTGTTGTTTTCAGATTGTGAAACAATGAATATTCACTGCAAATACAAAGATACTAATAGATAATGGGGAAGATTTTCATGATGGTCTCCTCAGAGTTTTGGCCAGAGTAACACCTAAGAAAATGGACTAAAATAAGAAATCCATTTGTTCTATCTAGTACAAAAATTTGTTCAATTCAACCTGGTAGAAAATTTGTCCTTCCCTTCCCTGCCCTACATTGTCCTGCCCTTACCTCCCCTCCTTTCCTCTTCCCTTCCCCTGTCATTCCTTAACACCTCTTCCCACTTTCTTCTCACCACCTTTCTGCCTGACATACACTTTGAAATGAATCATTATTAACAGAAAGCACCCATTAAAAGGAGATACTATTTGCAGGGTATAATAACTCTTACCATTAAAGGTAAAAAACTATTATTTTTTTTAGTCAGCAAACAAAGAGAAATTTTAATGTCTTTAAAACAGATTGTTTTAAAAATTAGAAACAATGAAATTTCATTTAAAAATACAGAAATATTTAATTTTTATAATTTTTTCTATAGATGCAATAGAAAATAATGAAAATGTTGCAATAAATGTACAATTGAATACTTAAAAATATTTATTTTGTTTGCTATATAGTATTTTGTCTTACAGTAAGTGCAAATAGATAATGACAAAATTAAATTCTATATAAAATTATTTGGCTTAAAATTATATAATGGGAGATTACTGAACAAATCAAAATCCAAATTACCTGTTCTGACAATTATTCTGTGAAAGATGCTGTAAAAATAAATATTTCATAGCATTTTTGTGAAGAAAATGTTTCTGCAAAAATTTTCATCCAGGACTGTGCCTTTCTGTATCAGCTAAAGGAACTGATAATAACAATTTTTTCTACTGTGATATAGCTACTCCTATTTAATCTTAATGTAATTTATAGTCACAGTCAAAATTTGATAGAATTTACAAGGTTTTTTGAGTGACTAAAGAACAATATTTTGCATGAAGCTAGCATTTTTACTAACTTTCTGGGAGCATTTGTATGATTTAAGTTATGGCTTTGATTAAGTGAATTGCAGAATTCCATCTAAAAACATTTTTATGTCTTGAATCTAACAAAAGTAGATAAAATTCAGTCAAGGTGTAACATACTCTACTTGCTCCACAGTCACAAGAACTTATGAATCAGCACAAATCAAAATATAGTAACAGGTAGCAACTGAAAGGGCAGCATTGCAAATGGTTATGTTTCAATATAAAAGCTATTAAAGTCTACTGTTATGATTAACTGCAACTAACTTATCTTCTGTACAGCAGCCTTCAAAATTTCTGAACCTATCTTGGACCAGTTTTCCTTTACTCTACTGTCCTTTCATTACTTTCGATAACTCTTTTTGAGGTTATTATAAATCTCCTTTTTTCAAATAGTCTTTACCCAAATTATAAATTTTCAGTTACAGATATTACATTTTGTAGACAGCAAGATTAAACTCATATATGGAATTTTATAAAAAAGTTGCATTTTCCATCATGTCCTTCAATTTTTTTTTACTTCTGTTTTCAGTTGAGAACAGCAGAACAAAAGCTATTAATTTTCATTGACTTATCTCAAGTAATATAAATTTCCTCAGATTTCTCTTTGGTCCCTGGGCAATTACAGCAGTAGAAAAAAGACTAAAAAAAGATAGCTAGAACATATCTTTTCTTTCAGAATATCTGGTGTCACCTATTTTAAAACAGACTTAATGAGATGATACAATTAGCATTCTTTCTTGTCATCCTCAGGATAATGTAATTACATAACTACCTCACAAAGTTAATGGGCAACCTGTAACATTACTGAAAGTAGGCATGTCCTTTAGGTAAATATATTGGAGTCTGCAGATCAAAACCATAAGTATTAAAGTCAACACTCACTTAAATGAACTGTGCATTTCTGAAGATTATTTGCTACATAAAAAAAAAGAGAAAAAAGAAAGCTACTGTGGGGCTTCCATTGAATAATAAGGTTTTTTGGGCTGGCAAGCATGCAATCATGCAGTTAAAATTAAAGGGCATTGAGACAGACTTTATAGTCTTTGTTTCAAAAATGTTTTTCTTGAACTGATTCTCTGACAATATTTAGCTACTTAAGACCCTTGTGATGCTGAAAACAGTCCGTCTTGCACCTAAACTCTCCTATATAGGCATACTTTCGATGTATGCTCATTCCTCTACTATTTTATATGGATTTTGGTGGGGAATTGTACTGTTTCTGGCTAGAATGAGGTTAACTTTTTTGCAGCACTGCACTGGTGCTGTCTTTTGAAAAGACATTGCTGACAACCCAGCAGTGTTTTGAGTATTGCTGAGCAGTGCTTGCAGAACAAGGCCTTCTCTGTTACTTGCTCTCTGCCCTGCCCAGTGAGTAGGATGGGAGTGCTCCAAATTGACCAGAAACATATTCCACACTATGGGATGCCATACCCAGCAACAAAAGCTTAAGATGTTTGTGGTTATGACGTTTCTCTTCCCAAGAAAATGTTATGAATACTGGAGTCCTGCTAAGGGGTCTAAAAAGCTTCTTGACAACGGGAGGTAGTGAATAAATTCCTCTTCTTTGTTTGCACACTCAGCTTTTGCTTCACTTTTAATCCATGGCAGAGGGTGAGACGCTGGGTGGTGACTACTGTCTGGTGTCAATCAGTGACAAAGATAAAGCATAACTTGTATTTTCAGTGAGTGCACTACGTTTTCTTGGGGAATTTAATGCCATTATTGAAACTTGACCACTCTGCAGCTGGGAATAATAGTGTTTGAAGGCTACCAGATGAACA
This sequence comes from Aleadryas rufinucha, assembly GCA_013397815.1. Classification (NCBI taxonomy): domain Eukaryota; kingdom Metazoa; phylum Chordata; class Aves; order Passeriformes; genus Aleadryas; species Aleadryas rufinucha. The sequence continues at coordinate 32,544 of VZTH01012697.1, forward strand.
CTGTAGCCTGGTATTTTCCTATTTTGTAAAAAAATCAAAAGCTAGTTCACAGAAGAATGAATAAGGACCTACAGCGTGTGTCATCAAGTCTGCCTCACTTCAAATAAAATCCTCCAAACATAGACAGAAAAACCCCAAACCCAAAACCAAAGAAACAAACGAAACATAAAAATTAACAGTTTGACTCACAGCAGATAAAAAAAAATCCAGAGTACCTAGAGATTGGGAGTCAGTTCTCATCTCCAATACAGACACATGCAATGTACCATTAGGAAATTCTGAATGTGAGTTTAGACAGCAAGGAGACTAACCCTAGTGGAGGGAAATTTTCTGTCTAAACCCATCTTCCAGAATAAACCATCCAAACTACACATAAAGCTTAAGAAGTTTTATTTTATATCTGACTGGTATCCTTTTAGGACTGATGGAGTTTAAGCAATGCTGAAATTGTTGTTGCTTTTTTCCTAAAGACTGAGTCTATGCAAACCCAGGAGTGAAGCAAAGTGTCACATTTTTTGTTTTATTTGGCAAACGCATACTATATGCTCAATGGCCAGTTCTTGAAACTCCAGCCTACAGATGTCAGCCAAGACATCTGTAAATCAAAGGCAAGAAAAGAATCAGTTCCCTAAGGCACAGTTTCCTTTGTATTTTGGGTTGGTTAAAGTTGAAATGTGAGCTCCCTTGTCTTTGGCTTAATTTGGAGTTTGAGCCCCAGATCAGTCCCTTCTGCCTTCTCAGTTCCTACTCACTTACTGCTATGTGCCACCACTGCCCTGGGAAGATTTGTTTCATGCTGTTGCCCAGGTTATATCTTTTGCAGATTATGTAAGTATATAACTTTCAGACTTTTATGACAACCTGACTATATATTTACATTATTCACTGAATTCTTAAATTGCCTTCAATACATATCAAAAGTGTTTATTTCATTGATATGTTTTCCACATAGCATTTGGGGTGGTACAGACTGACTACTTTATTTCTGTAACATTTTTCTGTGACATTTATGTCCCATATTCTCAGATGCTTTAACCTTGTGTTTATACCTTATGTTATTATGACCCACACTATCCCTTTATAGGAGTAAATACACTGCAAAATCTCATCTTCCACATTCTTACATGACCTTTTAGAGAATAGGATGGAATTAATAAGGATCACATGCACGGTATTTTATTTAGATTGCAGTGGTCAGTTGAATGAACATATGATGGGGAACAATGGGTTAGGGAGTTCTTGTTCTGATATTGATCTTAAGCAAATAGATCACAAGCTGAACATGAACTACCAATGTCATGCCCTGTGCAAAAGAGCAATATCATTCTGACATATTTAAATACCAGTTTAACTCACATGAAATGGGAATAATCCATCAGATCTTTTCAACATGATTGACGTTTTAGCTAGCATATGGTGGTAAGTTTGGGTTATTGTGGTTAAGAAAGATGTGTACCAATGGGATGCTGGAGACAGCTGTGAGAATGATCAGGCATAAAAAGGAATGACCTATGAGAAAAAAACCCTGGAAATTTATTGTCAATAAATTGAACTTAAAACTTTTAATAGTCTTCATACAATGAACAGGGCCAAAGATTTAGATCATGGTATGAAAGATTCAGGTATAATTATTATTAAGTGCTGTAAAGCTGAGTTTTCAGAAGCACTGAATTACCAGGAAAGACTGAAATCTGAACATCTTTAAGGTCAGGTTAGACAGTTGTCCCTTTAGACTGAGCCTGCCTTGGTATGAAATAGATAGACTGAATAACTTTGCAGGGTCATTCTTTTCTACCATGACTTTATCAGTATAAATACCCTTTGAAGATTAAACTTGAATTGTGAATTGATGGGATATTTTTTATCCCATGCTAAAAAAGGAAAAACATGAAAAAGGGAAAAACAGCTCTTGTGTTTGAAAGGTTAAACATTTGGGACATCAGAATTTTCTGATTAGTTCACAATCAAATGAGTGTATATATGTCTCTATTATCATACAGCTGACTTCTCTGAATGGTGCTTCCTTTGTTAAATATGCCTCATTCTCAGGCAATTGGTAGCCATCGTTATATACAAAAATATGTGCTATCAATATAGTCTTCTACATACTTTGCAAGGTCCTGCATCAATCAGGATATGTAAGTATAATCAACATTAAAAATGTTTCACCTGATTAGTTTTTTATCTTTCCTAATGTTACCAGTATATTTAGAAGATATTACATGGAATGCTGGGTGATAAAACAAAAGACAGGCTGTGTACAGTCTCAAGGCAGTTATAACTTTTAAAAAGACAACAGATTTTCATCTGTTCCCCAACAGACCTTTGGTTACATAAAGGGATATTTTCCTGTCCATTTCCTGTCTTGATCACTTTCTGTTCAGTCTCTGGTGCTGCTAAGAAAAGTTTAAAAAAATTATATGGAAGGAAGATGTATTTTTCTTGGAAACTGAGTAGATTGCTGAATCATTTCAAAATGGTATTTTTTGGCCTGAGAATCAATCTAACAAACTGAATTCTAAAAGCTAAAGCAGAGAGCCATAAAAATGAAATGGAAGGATTTATACAGTTTAACATACGCAAGCTGTTGTCACACACGCGTGCACACACATACACAAAGTTTTGTTCTATCAAAACTCATGTATATGCATATTTGTACGTATATACATAAAGTTCAGCTATTGTATCTTAGGATATATAATTTCCTAAAACTTTCATTAATAGGAAACCATCAAGCTGTTTGGTACTTTCCCTTCAATTTTTTTTTTTCTGGAGCTGCTCCACTGAAAGAATTTCTTTCATGCGCTTTAATACAAGCATACATTTTAATGCAGCTGTTAAAATTTGAATCATTATTGCTGTTATTATGAAGGCAATATCCCCTTGCATACAAATCTGTCCTCTTCCAAATGCTTTACTTAAATGAATCAAAATGAAACTCATTTAAATTATATATATATATATAAACTTATTTGTATTATGCTATCAATTATTTCTGTTTAAGCTTGAATGCTCAGAACCTGTTTATGCCAGTGATACTATATTAAAGATAAACATATAATCACAATAGGGGCATTTTACTGACATATTACACAGTTTCATCACTAGAAAATAATTTTGGTGATAGAATATTCAAGCAATGCCACAGTGATGATGCATTATTTACCATCACTAGGTTGCAATTCTTCTCAAATTATAATAAAGCACACTTTTCTATATGTCTGGCTTAAAAAAAGCTATTCATTAAAAAAAAAAAAAAAAGAAAAAATAAAAGAGCTATATGAAGATGAGTTCTATATGTTTCAAACATCCCTTCTCAGTTTGTGGTCTGAGAAAATACTTCAACTCTTTGTCATCATTACAGACTATTCTGTTTAAACAAAATTACTTCAGAATTTTCAGGTGTTCCTGTCCCAACTGCAGTGAAATGTGAGTTATGAAGATTGAAAAAATCTAACACTTCTGACAACTCAGATCAATATTTCTACATAGTGAATACATTGGGAGTAGTTGTGGTGCAAGGGTTCCCCAAAGCATAACAGCATCATGGGTCAATTCAGACCTACATGGAGAGCTTTGAAATAGCAATTGCTTCATAAATATTTTGCAAGAACAACTAGCACAAAAAAGGGGGGTAGGGGCAAGTTGGGGGTTGCTTGTTTGTTTTTTTTAATTATTATTATTTCTAATCCAGACACTCTACAAAAGAAAGTGGAGTACAGTTTCAAAATTCATTGCGTTTATGTGTCACGGTGGTGTCACAAGGGGGCCTGCAGGGGCTCTGAGGGGAGGCTGGGCTGCCCCAGCCGGATCCAACCACCCACCGCAGGGCGCAGCCGAGCTCATGGCCGGGGCAGGGGTGGAATTGGGGAAAAAAAAATTAAGAAAGGGCAAAATGCTGCATGGCAGAGGAGAGTGAGAAAAACAGAAAGTGAGAAAAACATCTTTGCTGACACAGAGGTGAGAGATGGAAGTGGGGAGAAGGTGTTGCAGGTGTGGGAGCACAGGTTCCCCTGCAGCTTATGTAGGAGTCCATGCAGGGCTGCAGCCATTATTGAAAAAGGTGTTCGTGCTTGCAACCTTATGAAATTAATGAAGAAAATCAAGTTGTATCATTTTTGGTTAGAACTGTTGGTAGCTTTGCATATTTTTGAAGGACAACACTAGAAAATGTTGTGTGAGTGCAGCTTGTCATGATGCAGTAGCCAACTAGGCAGAATTTTCTTTGGCAGTAGAGAGAAGCCATCCTGAGAAGGCATTATGTTCCGCTGGAAAAATGTTAGGATCCCACTCCTGACATCAATTAAGGTTATGATCCACTGGAATAATATTAGGGTCCAGTGCCTGAATTAAGAGACCTTACGCTAAAGTCAGTAGTACGGGTTGTATTTAACAGTAAATGTGTGAGAGAGAGGTAGAAACAGGAACGGAGCGGGGAAAAAGAGAGAGAGAGATGGATTATAGTCACCACCACATCTCCCCTGGCCCTTCTTCTTCTGGTCTTCTCAGTGGTGGGATCCCCAGAGTGTTCTTCTGGAGAAACCACTTTTATACAGTCCAAGTCACAAAATCACAGAATCATCTAGGTTGGAAAATACTTTTGAGATCATTGAGTCCAACCTATGACTTAACATCACCTTGTCAACGAAACCATGACACTGAATGCTACATCCAGTCTTTTCTTAAACACTTCCAGGGATGGTGACTCCAGAGACATACATGCTGATCCCACAACTTCGGATGGTATGTGTGTAAGCAGTTGCTTCCTTTCCCACAGTTTGGCATGATGGGAATTTTTGTCCAAATAGATTACCCAGATCTGCCTCACCAGGCCTGGCATCTTCCTGTTGTTGCATCCATGCTTTTCCCACAGTCTGCACAGTGGAATCTTGTCTGGTGTGCTAATTCCAAACATTCCACCTTCTTGTAGGCCTGAAATTAATGCCTTCCTGTTTGCCATCTGTGCCTGTTTTGGTGGCTTATTTTGAAGTGAGAACTTCCTCCCATGACAGTGCTTTGAGACAAGTTGACTATGTTGTTTAAGTCCTGACAGAAGGATACTGTAGAGACTAATCTGGAAGGAAAGCCTGTATAAAGGAAAAGGAAAGAGTATATAAACATTCAGCCACTGGAACCTGTGAAAGCAGGAGAATGGATGGAAGCTCGATGTACTGTAGCAATGTCTAAATTACTAGGACAACAGCTTTTTTTGGCTCCGGAGGGAAATCCTACACTGGTTTTGTTGGCTGTAGGAAATTTCATAACTGAGGAGTATCGCTTTTGTTAGCAGGGACGTTGTCTAAGTGATTCAGTACATCATCTGCAGTTCATCTTTTCCACATTTCTATATAGTGCCATATATGAACCTGGACAGATCTTAAAAATTATTTATCCTTAGATGAAGATTTCTGTAAGCCAAAACAACTGAAAACTGAGATGGAACTACACTTGACAGGAAACTTGATCTTATATAAGGGTATTGGGAAGCAGGCCTTATTTTGCCCTGATGTCCCTAGTGTCTGGATCTTTTTACTTTGCAATCTACAGATATTGTGGAGGTAATTTACACAGGTAGTTTCCATGCCAATACGCTTGTCTTCATTATGATGCTCTGAAGTCTGTAAATATTAAGAAAGAGTTTAGCCTGTTCTAGGGGAAAGCAAGTCATAAGTCAGAATTTATTTGCATGTCTGAAATTTCAGAACAAAAGTAATTGCTTCCAATGTGACTATTACCAACATAAAAAAATACTTATATTAAGGGGTTTAAGTTTGGGTTTTGCATTTGGATTGTTTTGATTTTACTTGACAGTGATTTTTCAAAGGTTTTTTTGTTGGTTTTTATTTGTTTGTTTGTTTGTTTGTTTGTTTTTTATCTTTGGCCTTTTAATAAAATATTACTTTTTCTAAACGGACCTTTGCCAACACATGCCTGTGTCAGCTCTCATTGTCCCTCATTGAATCAATTTTAATTTACATCTGCTCTATCATGTCCATAATTTGTCTTTCACAAAGTCATGGCTCATAGCTTCATTAATCATGCCAAAATTTCTAACTTTCAAAGTTTCTGTGGATAGCTTGGGTGCTGATGAAGTGGATTTTAGTGTTGAGATTCATCACTTGTGTTGTAGTGTTTTTGAATTCAGGACAGGCATGTTTGCTTTTCATCATGCAGACACTCATTCACTGACTTACTTGGAGAATGTCATGCATATTTACGGAAAGGAATTTCTCATCTAAAGCTTGAATACATTATTTATAATTACTGTTATTATTGATTATGTGAATGTTATATTGTTGATGTGGCTGTGAATGTGGTTCTTCTTTTCCCCTAAAACTGGAATAATAATTTTGGAATCAGAATTGCTATTTTCTACACTTCCAGTGGGTGACCGTGGACATATTGCTTACAACTTCAGGTCAGTTTTTTTCTGAGTTTAGGTACAGTGTCTAAAAATCCATCTGGGCTAAGAAATGAGACCAGGACACTCAATACAGAACAGATATCTGTTTACCACAATGAAAATGGTTAGAAACTTATCTGGTTTGAATATGCAGAGCATAATAATTCTGTTTCCTAATTTCCCTGTACTTGACTTTGCATGCTTCCAGTACTCTCTGTACCTGTCTCAGGAAGCAATTAAATTTTTAAAATGAAATTTGATTATGCATATCACATCTAAATAGATGTAAACCCAAAGACATGAGTTCTTTCTTTCTAGCTGTGTATTTCAACAGGAAAAAGGTCTTTGCTCTGTAACTTCAATGAAAGAATACTATAGAGTAACCTACCTTCTCCCATAAGTATTTAGCCTCATTTTATCAAGGGAAATACCTGTTATTAAAAGAATGCCTAATTTACATGTTGAAATGAGACTGCTCTTCAAGTTTCTTACTCACCCATCTAAAGATAGAGGGAAAAATTCTATACAATGGAATCTTGTCTATTACATTTACATACGCAGGTGAACAGACAAGAAGAGTGGAAGTTTATCAATTTGATTATAGAACACGATTTCTAAAATATATTTAAAAGTCAACTTGAACACAATTATAAACATACCAGTGAGAAATACAGTTGAAACGAAAGGAAGATAGATAAAATTTGCAGAGACATTCCTTAAGTTTCTATTCTCTTTTAAGAACTATTTAATGGTTAAACTGTTATTTAAATTTTAATCTAAGTTTTTATTTCAGGCACATGATCGGAAATAAACACTATGTTCATTAAATGTGCTTTTCTGAAAATATGTTGTACTGTTCATATTAGAAACAGGGAAAGAATAATAAAAGTGGGAAAGCTAATAGCCGGCTCTCACAATTATTTGTATAATTATCTTGTCCGTAATGCAGACTAATACCAGTATAGATTCCATGAGATATTATCACTGATATTATTTAATTTATGAAATAGGAGTTATGTCACAAACCCCAAATTTTGTTCTCTTTACCTTGCTCATTCATATTGCATGAATTTATTCTTTATCACATCTGAAATCCATTACCATGTTACTCATAGCAAGTATTCATAAATTATATTTTCTATTTTCTCTCTTTGAAAGATATTAAATGTATATGAGAACTCATCTCAAATTTTAGGTTGAATTTCAGCATTTTTCACATTTTGAAAATTAGATTTTCAAGGTACATCTTATATTTGCTACGGAGACACAGTTTACATTAACTATCTCAATAAATTGTAACATTTTTCATTTTGTATAACAGGAAATAGAATGCGGACCTTTCCTTAAGGATAATGTTAATGTAATGTAGAACACAGTATGGCTCTGTATGATTCTCTTCAATGAGATTTGTTTATGGGAAGTGACCATTCTGAGCTACAGCAGTACGTTGAAAGTTATAAGATCTGCAAGATTTTATCAGAAAAGAAAGGGTTTAATCTTTCTTAAGTGATAATTTAAAGATCTGCTGATCTTAGATTACCTTAATCTGTCTTGCCTAAATAAAGTTAGATAAGATGACATATTGGGTGGCAAGATTTACCAGGGAGAGTTTCAACACGACATTTGGAAAATAATCATAATTAACATAGATTGCCCACGCAATTTCATATAAAGTATTATCCATTCTGATGACATGAACAATTTCTTTGGCCCAATTATTTTGTAACATCTTTGAATTTTTTGAATTTATTTTTAAGAAAATGCATTTAATCTTCCTGGGCCAAAAAGAGACTAAATCTAAAATAGGAGTTTCTCATCAATGGTATAATGAGTAAGAAAGAACAATGGATGTGTCAGTACAATTAACAGGTGCTATTGCACTCAGAGAACTATAAACAGCTATCAGCACAGAAATTAGTCAAAAAGACAAGGACAGATTGATGTATGAATAACTACTTTTGATTTAGGTGAGCAGTACATAGATAAAAGTGTTTAGCATTTTTCTCAAAAAGAGTGAAGAGTGTGATAAATGCTAAAGGATTTATAGAAATTTAAAACTCTTCAAAGAGATATTTTTAAGGGGCTGGTTAAAACTCCCAGCAAAGAGATTTCCAAGAACAGTTGGAAAGGATAGCCTTAGACACAATGGAAAATAAACTGAAGATTTACTAGAGTTAAACAGAAACTTCTTCTACCTTGTTTCAGTTTTAACTAGAATAGATTAACTAGAATAGAATACAATAGATTTATTCTGTCATATTACTAGACCCTGAAAAGGAGAGACAGGACTACATATTACTCTCAGTTTCTACCACTGAACATGGTAGTATCTCTGCAAAAGTTATTTAAATGTCATTGGTTTTATTCCAAAGTAACTAAATGGATTTAGCTGGTTGTTATGAATCGGTTTAACACAGAAAACCAAAGGAAACTAAGCTTCTGTGAATTGTTGCGGTGGTTGGGGCCGCCACCAGAGTGATTGAGGAGCCACATGTCCCCAGAGCAGCTGCTGATGCATGGTGGACCGGCTCCGAGGTTTGACATTTCCCTCGGGTCATGGTGAGCACCCACAAGCCCTTGCAGCCTTATGTTAATTGTTGGGTTTTGGTTGGCCCGTTGGCCCTCCACCCCCTTTTATGTATATGTTCATGAATATGTATCCCCCTGTTTTAATATGCATGATTTCTAGAAAATTCTCCTCTGTTTGATGCCCCATTGGTTCCCTGTCCCCTTCTCCCTCCCCTGTCCTCTCCCACTGGTTTATCAGCTGTCATTCCGCACCTTCTCTGCTCCCTTGCCCTCTTGTGATTGGTTGTTGTTCCCCCTATAAAACTCTTGGACCCTCTATTTGGTGTGCCTTTTGTCCCTGGACCCTTACTGGAATAAATCCTTGGAAACCCACACGGAAGACCCCTCTTGTCTCCTTCACCCGCGATCGACGCCTTGTATCTTTAACGCTTGTGAGTGTGCGTGCTTCCACCGCGCAGGTTGTTTGAGTGCTTGTGTGGTGGCCTTTGTGTCCCCTTTGAGGACCCCCAATGGGAGATTGGCGGCTCCGGGAGCACCGGATCTCACGCAGGGCACTCGGGGAAGGTGAAGCACAGTTCTTACCACCTTCACCACGGGCTGCATCAGTGAATAAAACAGATCAAACCCAGAAAGTTTTGAAATATACTCAAAAAACATGATTAAAACCAAACAAGGTTAGACGTTGGTGCCAAAAAAAAAATTGATGTATTTTATTTAACAGTAAAAGAGGCAAAGAGAAAGAAAGAGGAAAGAAAGAAAGGAATGAAAAGAGAGGTTTGTGCAGGGGTGAGGGGGACAGACAGAGAGTGGCAGGGTTTAGGTAGAAACATATAACCCTTCAGAGGGTCCCAATGACGTCTCATTGCTCCCCTCTATCTTCTTGGTGGTGAGGGTCCCCTGCCACCAAAAAGTATAAAATCCAATGGATTAATGTACGTTTGGGCCAGGTGGCAATGCCCAGGTGCCTCCCCTGGGGTGGGCAAGTTTGACACTGTCCTTTGCAAGACTCTGGATCTGTTTTATCACGTGGAGTGCTCTGGTGCAGAGTCTGGGAACCCCTTCGGGGGGGGGCCTTTGATGGGCTACGACATCCCCTCTGCTCTCCGTCACGTGGATGCGGCTTTTTCTGGGATCAAGGCCCCACAGCTGAAGTGGTCTGAACAGCAGAGGATGGGTGTTAACTGCATCTGACCAGAGGCTTTTTCACTACACATCCAAAATCTCTCCTGCTCCCCCCACCCTTTGGTGTAAGGGTCCATGCAAGCCTGGCAGCTGATGGCCCTCGGACTGTGGTCTCCACCCTGAAGGGTGTAGTTTTGCTATAGTAGGCAAAAGTCCTTCATGAAGATGTTTAAGCCAGAAACTATAACATTTCAGTCTGCGACTTTGCTGATAAAGAATGACATCTGTGGGCTAATGCACAGGACCTACATTCTTCAGTTTGGTGAACATCCAGTAGTGAAATGCCATCAAAACAGCTTTTCTGAAGAGGAATTTCTTCATTGGAACTACTTGTTGAAAAACACTGAGTTTAATTGTTGCATCCATCATTTTATTGATTATTGAATATTTGCTATAGCTGTCCAACGTGTACCTTGGGAACATTTTATACATATTGTACAAAATAATACATGCTGTGTTAATACTGTATTACTGCCTGAACAGAGCCAGTTTATAATTCATGCAGGATTAAAATCATTATCAAGCATATGCTTTGTCAGTTTGGACAAAAGACATAAGTAACACTTGGAAATAAATAACAACCTAATTTCACAAACACAGGTTGTGAACCTAATCCAGTTCAATTCCAGATCAAAATCTGTATGACCTTAAAAATAAATCAAAAAGATGGCAATTTCTTCAAATAGGAAATAATCAGTCATAAATAAAAGTAAATTGAAAAAATAACTTGAGACAACATCTTTTTAATGGCCTTACAGGTAGCCACCCCCAAAATATCTCCAGTGTACAGTTTTTCAGATAATCAAGGGGCAGAACTGATAAGCAAAATGAGAGGATAAAAAATTCTAGTTAGTAGAAATCTGAAAGCAATATGATATATTGAGAATAACTTCAGAAGAGCACAGGCTGGCAGAATGTACTATTGCTATAATTAACATCTAGGAGAATAAAAGCAATTTTTAACACCTTGTAGGCTTCTATTGATCATGGAACTCAGCATGATGATACTAAGCACAAAATACAAATAAAACTTGTTAACAATTGTAAATGTTGATCAAACTATAAATTGCATTAATGTATGTTAACACCTAAAGTGTTTACATTCAAGGATGTTGGTATGGTAATATTTATCAAAGTTAATTAGCTTTGGCAGAGAAGAAGCAATATCTAACAAGCCTCTAGTACTAGTTAATAAAATGTCAGCCTTAGTGGGATTTATCTTTATAAAAATTCTTTACCATTCATATATTAATATTACCCAAACAATCAGTCAAGACTGAGACAGCTCAAGTATAATTAGGTAGAAGTGCCTGATAAAACTGTTAATACTAAATCATATTGAGAAAGAAATTAGAGGTATGACACACAGCACCAGCAGATATTTTCTGAACTGAACCCCCAAAACAAGTTCAGCTAGAAATATTTAAATATAAACATAATGTAATGTCAAATACACATTTTTCTTCATAAAAGATAACGCTTTTCATATGAAAGTAGGTTTCAGAAATTGGGGACAAATAAAGTCATCCAGCAGATTATTCAATAAATCAAAGATATAGCATTTGAAAGCATCTGAGAATTTTGTATATGAAATACCATAAAATTATTGTATTCAAATCTATGAATATTTTGTTTTCTGATGCAGATAAGGATAATATTACACTGTTGCACAGAGATAATCACAGCAAGTAGGATGTAGTAGATATCTTGTTAGTTAATGCTCTGTTGAAGCAAACTCAGAATTTGATCATAGAATCACAGAATGGTTTGGGTTGGAAGGGACCTCAACGATCATCTAGTTCCAACCCTTCTGCCATGGGCAGTGGCATGTTTCATTATATCAGGAATTTCTTCCTAAAGCCTGATCTAAATGTGCTCTCTTTCAGTTTAAAGCCATTCCCCCTTGTCCTGTCACTACACGCTCTTCTAACTATTGTCTCTCTATCTTTCTTGCAGGCTTTCTTTAGGTACTGGAAGGCTACAGTTAGGTCACCCAAAGCCGCCTCCTTTCCAGGCTGAATAACCCCAATTCTCTCAGCCTTTCCTGGGTGCTCCATCCCTCTAATCATTTTGATAGACAGCTCTGGACTCACTCCAACAGGTCAATATTCTTCCTGTTCTGTGGCTCCCAGAGCTGGATTTGCTACTCAAGGTGGGGATCTACCAGAGTGGAGTGGAGGAGCAGAATCCCCTCCCTCGTTCTGCTGCCCACACTGCTTTGGATGCAGCCCAGGACATGTCTGGGCTTGTCTTCCTGGGCTGTGAGTGCACATTTCCTGGTCATGTTCAGCCTCTCACCCACCAGTACCCCCAAGTCCTTCTCAGCAGGGCTGGTCTTGACCTGGTCATCCTCCAGCCTGGATTGATACTAGACTGACCCAGGTGCAGCACTTTGCACTTCATCTTGTTAAACTTCATGGGATTCCCATGGGTCCAATTCTCGAGCTTGTCCAGGTCTCTCTGGATGGCATCTCATCGTTCAGGTGTGTCAAGTGCAACACTCAGCCTTGTACAAAGCATCTTACCTATTGTGAAGAGGCACCTGGAGGGGTGAGGTGGGCGAAGGATTTAACTTTCTGCCATGAGCATACTCTCCATTCACTCCTTTCTCTACAACTGTTGCTGCCTTCTTGCTGAGGGATGGATAGAGGGTCCCCTTTATCTTGAATTGTTTCTGCTGGCTGCTGCTATTCAGGGAGGCCAGAGCTTGGTTCCAATAGCCTGTCTCCCTTTCTGAGCTTACCTGACCTTGCTCCCAAGAGAGTGATGACACAAATTGAACTCTAGAGCCTGTAGGCTATCTGCACCATGCCTGCCTGAACTGCTGCACCATGCTCTGGGCTGCTCCTGCTCCCTGGGTGCAGCTTTTCTATGGACATGGTGGGTGTAATCCCTGCTGGCTGACCACAGTGAGGCAGAGCTGTTTCTGAGTCATGGCTCCACCACTAAAGATCTATTAAACGAGAGAAATATTTGCTTCTTTTAATTATGGATATAGAACAAGTGGCACTATTCGTCTTAAACTCTGAAAGTTTACAGAGCAGAATAGTTATGCAGAAGATCTCAGTGGCAAGAAGTGATCTAAGACCAAAAGGTATCGTTTGAAATGGTGACTCATATGTACATGTTTCATTCAGGGATCTGAATTAGTTTTCGTAGGCTGTACATGTGAACTGCACATTGTCAATAGATGGTGAACTTCACGGGTGACTAATTTCAAAAGAATACTGAAATCCTAAAGGTAGAGGCCATAGAAAAATCTCAGAAATGACAGGAGTTTGAAAAAACATTAACAGTTGTATATTTAAGAAGTGAACAGGGCTATGGACCCACTAATATAGATATTTTTGGCTCATGCATATGCATTTTTAAGTATATTAATAGTTTCTTCACTTCTTTAGAACCTACTTGCTGATGTAGCTTCAATTAACACTTTATTAGTCCATAACCTCATTAAAAACCTCACCTGCCCTTTAATGGGGATGGGTAAAGTTCAGCTTTTAACTATGGCATAATTTGTATACTGTCATGCTAATGTAGTAACATGAACTACCACAGTCCTGATACAAACATTAAGGAAACCCAGTGGGAGCCTAACCTTTAACACAAATGAACTGTGAGTCTAGACATAAAAGCAGAATTGTTCTCCATATGACATGAGATACAATAAAGAGTATAAAAATACCCTAAATGATATTACACATTTACATAAGGTGTAGTAAAATATACTAACATGTCTCCAAGCAATAAGTGAAGAACACAGAGAAATTGATATTCTAATTTTGTTTCATAAAAAAGATCTGAAGAAATTAAAAAGTCACCCAGAGGGAACTCAGAGACTGAAATTATCAAAGAAGCAGTGGAAAGTAGTTGATGAAACAAATGAGAGAGAAAACAAAGGTGAAAATTCAGATGGATTTTGGTTTTACTTGCCACTGGACCTTTGGCTGACAACTGAAAGGAAAATATCTGTTTTGGCTATGTCTGTAATATATTTTAGTCACAGCATCTTACATCTTCACCTAAGGTAGTTTCCTTTAAAGGTTTAACCCAGAAGAAACATGGGATGAAGAACAAGCTGCAGTGTATACAGTGCCAAAAAAGAGTTGAACATGGCTATGATAATAATATAGGAAAAGAAAAGCAGTACACTCACTTCCATTTTAAAAATAGGACAGTAGAGTATTTGTTTTGGTTGTTTTGTTGTTTTTTTTTCCTGGAAGCTGTACACTTTTTATTATTATACAACAACAATTATGATGATGATGATGATAATGATAATAATAATAATACTAATAATAAATAAAACCAAAAAAAGACCAACCTCCTTGGTTGAAGAGTAGAAGAAGAGTATTGAGACTAATCCAAAGCAAGTATTTTAATTCTGCAGGTAAATGTTTTCTCAGAAACAGTAAGTTCCAATAGACTGCAACAGCGAAACATGAATCCACAAAATATGTCAAAAGGAGAAAAGGGTTTGGGTCTTTTATTAGATTATTTCAGTAGATTGCTCTGCAACTGAGTGAAGAACAAAGTTGTCTAACGTAGGATAAGAGGAGAAAAGTGTATGTATAATAGTGCCTCAGCATTCTCCTGATGAGATTTCTTCACCTTCATTTACATTTTCCCTGTACTACAAAAGCTTAATTTCAATTACTGAAACCAAAATTCAGGTATAGACTAGCAACTACTGATGCTATCTGAAGGAACATTTGTAGCATCATACAGGCAATTGACTAATTACATATGTCAAAGGAACATTACAACCCATTAAAGGAAGTATTTGGCAAACACTAAGACTTCAGTTAATCATTCTTGCTACACAAATCTCATTATTAAAAAGATGGCTTCATCTGATCCTTGAAGCACAGAAGAAAATAAATAAAATGTCACACTGAAAGTTAAAATAGACATCTTATTTTTCCAACTTAATCTTTTATGTACAGTCCTACATACAGCGTAGAACATTTCAGATATCCAACTTCTATTACTGATAATGGGAATAATAGCAATATTTTACATATATTCTTTGTTTTTCATCCATGTTTGCAAACTTGGGTAAGGAGAATTAAGGTCCTTCACCCTATTTTACTTCTTAATCACAAAATAAACTTACAGAAACACTAATTGTCCAGGTCATATTACAAAGGAGGGATTATCTGGAAGTGAGTTTTATACTCTCTACTGGTTAAAAAGTTACCTTGTTATGGCTTGCATAGTCTCTCTGACACTGGAGGACCACTTAGTGTTAGCTTTAACCTTGTTCTTTGCTGGCTGTTTTAAATCACATAGAATGATGTCATACTGATAAAAGTACATCTCTGAGGACAAACTAAGAGTTTGATTCATGATGGAAGAAATGGCTACCATAATTACTGTTGGTCATTTAGGATTAAGTGAGGGATAAAACACATTCAACATAATTCTCATTGCCATATCTTACTTATATTGCACGCTTTACAAAATGGTTTGCCAGAGTTGATAAAATCTGACTAAGGCTAACACGGTAAAGAAGACACTAAACTAGCTTCTCATTGCAGAGCAGAGCAGAGCAGAATTTCACCCACGCTGAGCAAGGAAATAATTTCAGAGTGAAAATCGTCCAGTGCTATTGTCCAGTGTCAGTACTACACTGAGGTACTAGGTCTTGACTCCCAGACCAATATGAGAAGGAAGATTGTTAACTTAGCACTCCTAGATCTGCAGTTCTGCCATTGTCACTAACACATAATGTATTAACATATTGTAATGGGAAATCACTCCCACAGTCAAAAATTAAAATATTGCAGATAAACAAATAATACGCTATAAATCCCAGATGACAAGGACCAGAAAAAAACTACTGTAAAACTAGATTTTTTTTTAATGTATCCAACCATTTGCAATGCTCCCACCCTACTTCACAACTGAACAATAAAAAGACTTGGCACTCTTGCATGAATTTACCATATATAATAAAACTGGGCAGTATATTCAATATACAATTATGATGAGCTGTGCCTTTTTCATATGTACAATACCTGAACTGCATTAACAAATTACACCCAACTGAACCATAAACTCTATTACTTCTTTCACACAATCTCAATAACTCAGAATCCTAGATTATTGCAATGACTCTTTAGATAGCCAAGTTGATAAAAAGAATATTGTGCCTCTCACAGCTTTTACTAGGGCTTTTTCATTGCCTCCAAAGTCTAAGAGAAAAAACATCTAAGTTCAATAAAAGTCCAAAATGTTAGCAATCTTAATCACACAGCAATTTCAAAATGTAAGAATGTATAGAATCAGTAATATCCCAATTTTCCAAACTTTAATATAGAAAGAAACTGCTATTTCCAAGAAAAGTAGAAAGCCTAAATGGTGTGGTCAATACTGAAATATTAATAGAGAGTAGGACCTATTTTTATATTTCATGTAATCTCTTGCATAAAAATATATGTTCCTAATAGCTCTTACAAATATTTTCAAATTACTATGTCTGTCTGGAAATATTTAGCCCCACAAAAATACATGAAATATCTTACCGATATGCTATGATTTACTGATTTTTTTAATAAAGAATATCCTGGGTTTTTTTTAAAAAAAAATAAACTACACCTTGGAATTTTATTACTGCTTTCTAAAAAATTAAACAAATTATTAATTTTGTAGGGACAAATTAGTTATAGAAAATTCTGCCAGCTCAGGCTTTAATAACATCTTTTCTAGTAATAAGGAAGTAAATATTTTGTGTATTTTCCCTTCAACTCTCTAAAGTTTCCAGAATTGAAAAGAAATTGGTTTTGACTGAAGTTACTCTGCAATTTAATCCTGTCTTTTCCCTTACAAGATCATAAAAATAAAACAAACACTAACTTCTAGGTACATTAATTTTTTTTCTGTAGAAGTTTCAGAAAGAAAGCACAATATGCCATATAGTAAAACCACATCAAAGCAGATCCAACTAAAGCAGGTTGCTCAGGG